>OY723269.1:1166735-1389735 GCA_963210315.1 Rhynchopus euleeides
TCGTCACTACAGGCAAGCTTTCGGCAAAGTTCGGTGATTTACACCCAATAATAGGAGGGGAAAAAATGCACCAAAACGCACCGTTATCAGAGCCGTGTAGCGAAGATCCACCGCCCCCCCCCCTCCCTCTCTCTGCTCTCTCTCTCTCTCTCTCTCCTCTCTCTCTCTCTCTCTCTCTCTCTCTCTCTCTCTCTCTCTCTCTCTCTCTCTTCTCTCTCTCTCTCTCTCTCTCTCTCTCTCTCTCTCTCTCTCTCTCTCTCTCTCTCTCCTCTCTCTCTCTCTCTCTCTCTCTCTCTCTCTCTCTCTCTCTCTCTCTCTCTCTCTCTCTCTCTGTACATCACTTTTCTCGACTTTGCAAGCCCCTGTCACCTCGCCCGCCCACACCCCCCCTCCCCCCTCCCCCCCACCGCAGGCCAAAGTGTGTGTCTTGTCTCGGTTTCTCGTGTTATTCATCACCACAAAGGGGGGCTTCGCTCAGGGTTGCGGGAAAATTGTGAGAAAGAACTGTGTGGCCAGGCAAACTTGGAGCAGCTGCCCTCTCTCACCAGGTGCTGTAAGAGAGACGGCCGAAAAAAGCGATGTGTTCAGTCTGTAGAATAGACGGGTTGTTTAAGAAATGGGGGGCGGCTGCCTCACAAAAAGATCAGCGGTCTGCACAAGTGGCGCTCAGTTTTGACGCACAGTGGCAACAGAGCGAAATGGTACCTCTCACTCTCCCACCCCCTCCAACACATCCCAAATGGGGGATGCTCTCAAGAAAGTATCCACGAATGATGCTGGCTGCACCATCATTCATCATTTCGCCCTCCCGGCCGCCCCAGCTTCCCCCCCCCCCCCCCCCCTCCATCATCCACCCACCCATCCATCCATCCAGCCAGCCAGTCCCTTTCTCCTGCTTTGGACTCACCCCTTCCCCCGCCTTTTTTTTTGCTTTGCGATTTACTCCAATGGGAGTACTCTCAGTAAAAGAAAACTCCCTCGAACCTGCTTGCAGGGTAAGGGGCGTCAGTGGGACAGATCAAGCTTGCTTGTGATTGGCGACACCAAAAAAAAACTCAAAAAAAAACTAAAAAACTGTCCCCGGAAAAAAACAAAAAAAATCCACATATTTTTTTCGACCAGACCCCCCGATTTGGCTAGCCGGAACGAGCCGCCTTGGCTCAGCCAGCTTCGCTGGCTCAGCCGGGCCCCCGGCTACACGACGTCGTGGGGCGCGGAGTGGTGCTTTATGTTATATGTTCTTCCCCATTCCTCCTTGCCTGCCCCCTCCCTCGCGGGGGGGGAGGGGGATGGGGGGGGGGGGGGGGGGGGAGGGAAGGTGCAGGTCCCGAGAAAACAAAGGGATGGTCCCCTTCAAACTGCCTCCCCTCCCCCCTTCTCTCTCTCCCACCCGCTCATCAACTCTCCTCACTCTTCTTACTTCTCCTGAGGCTCGTCCCTCTCCCCCCCTCCCCCCCGATTTGGCACAAACAAACACTGTGTGTGCACTCCTGGGAAGCACCACATTTTCCTGGTCAACCAATACCCGAATCGTTCAAAAAAATGCTGATCCGAAAAAAAAAACGCTCAAGTATTGACAAGAGTGGAAGCAATGTGCGCACATCGAGGGGTCTTCGGTCTCCACTATTGGAACATTTCTGCCAAATTTTTCGGCAGGTTCTCACCTATAAATGGGAGGGAAATTGCCAAAAAAACGCACCGTTTTTTAGCACGGGATCGAAGACCCCCCTCCTCTCCCCCCCCCCCCCCCCCCAAGGATGGCACCCCTGGATTATATTCATGGATTAAACTCGTGGATTAAATGGATTTTATTCGCCTGGATTTTGCTATTTAATCCACGCCTTTGGGGTTTGTGCTGCGGGGTGCCAGCGAGGGCATTTTGGGTGCATTTCCAGCTTGGCTCGCTGAAAAATGACGAAGGTTGCCGTAATACCAAAGCGCAAATGCCCTTTGACGTGCTTCGATTGACGTGTTGGCATTGCATGTGTTCAACATCTTCATCCCCGGCACAGTCAGGTCCGACCAGACGAGTGGAGGAACTGTGGTCCCGTGTGTGGATCCGCCTGAGCAGTGGTGGCTGACATTCAGTCGCCTTGTGCCGGAGTCCACCCTCGCAGGGGTGGGGTGCAGCCCGGGCCGATGTCCAGCAGGAACAGCCGCACAGGAGCGTATCTTCAGCTGTGTGGGCTGGCAGTCTGAGAAGAGGCGCAACAGGCTCCAGCCAGAGAAGGTCCATAAGTTGACCACGATCCACCGGCACCGACCTGGTGGTAGGGCCTGGAAGCACCTGCAGTGGGATTAAATGCTGGATTAAATCCTGGATTAACCCTTTCTGTCCGGGAAGCCACTACAGTGGCTTTGCACTTTGCTTACGTAAGTAAATAATTATGCACTTCGAATTTTTCAGGATTTTTTTGTATGGTAAAAAGGGGGAGCTCAATCATTTCAAATGCAGCAAGGGTTCATGGGAAAGGTGGAGATCCATCCAACGTACTGCCGGAGGACAATTGCACCCTCAGGTGAGATTTTCGGGTTTGGGTAGTCCCTCATGGCCCCTATTTACGAGTCAACCATATCAGGTGTTCTTGTGCCCCATTTCGCTCGACTCCCCCGATCGTGGAAAGCTCTGGAGTTATTCTCCGCAAAAACACATCGATATGCAGACCCACAGAACACATTTCGACCCATCACAGGCGCGAGAGCTGGGGGGGCTGGGTGGGTATCAGAGGGTCTTGGGCAGGTATGGCCACTACAGTGGCTTTCACTTTGCCTATACAGGCAAAGTTATTTGAATTTCGAATTTTTCAAGATTTCTTTTTATGGTGGAAACGGGGTGGACGAATCTTTCAAGTGCAACAAGAGTTGGTCGGAAAAGCGAAACTCTGACCAACTTGGCTCTGTAACAAAATTGCACCACAAGGTGGAATTTTCGGTGGGTTTGCCCTTGAAACCGCCTCCTGAACCTGCGTGGGAGGTATCGAGCTTTCCCGAGCATCTTTTTGCCCGATTCCTTCGATAAGGGAAAGGTTTCCGACAGATGTCATCTGGGAAATCAGTTTTCAGACCTCTGCATCTCGAATATCCGCTCCAACGGGCTGTGCCGATGCACCACCCGATTTCGGCCTCCAGCCACCCATCAGTGAAATATGGTGGAATTCTCTGATGGAGATTTGATGCCGTCAGTCATCGGGCGGACATCCTCCATGGCCCCAGAGGGGCAGGGAAGGGTGTTCTACCTCGATCCAGGTGCCCAACGGGCTCACGGGGTCGCTGGGGTGGCTCACAGTCAGGTCCCTCAGAACAGGTGTTTTTGTACCTGTTGATTTACTTGCCTTGTGCAAACCACTGCCTTCCCAAGTAAATTGTCTTCCGCTCCACCTTTTTCAACATTTTTTTTATCGGGAACTGCGCTGGAGCAGAACTGTTCGAGAACGCCATAGAACCCGAATTTTTTGGGCGGTCACACACAGTGGTCGCGCTAAATATTGGAAAAATCTCCCAAAATTTGGAAATCGGGAGCGAAAAAACGTACCTGAAAAAGGGGCTCGTTTTTGGGCGGGGAAACCGCGTTTCGTTGCATTTCCGAGCCTCGCCCGGATCGTAGTGGGGTCATTTTGAAAAAATGGGCTTGTTTGAAGACACTCAAATTTTCCGTCCTGGTTGTCTCTACAGCATGTGATCAGTAACAACCCGGGCTAGGGGTCAGGCACCTGCTCGGAAAGCAGGGACGGGAGTTCCCCACTCAGCTCAACTGCCAACAACGCCACCAAGTAGGCAAACATGTGCCAGCTTGAGTGCCACCCCTGATACGGCGAGGGTGTAGCCTGTTCAAGACACTGATGCCAGCACTGGACGTGGGGACCCCACGAAGCATGTTGTATGTGAAACCTCGTGCACACGCTGTAGTGCTGCACACGCTATACAGGAGGGTCTGGGGGGCGGAGCCCCCCAGCCGCCGGAGGCCACGGTAGTGAGTATCTGTTCCTTGCGCCGTAGTGGGAGCGCGTGGGAGTTGCGGGCGTACAGATTCTGTGTGAGTTGGATGCGTCCTCCTGAGGCTACTGAGAGTGGCCTGGGTCCCATTCGCTGATGTGAACCCAAAGGACTTGGCTACAAGACAGGCACGCGCTGCAGCCGAGTGATACAGGGGGCGGAGCCCCCCAGCCGCCGGAGGCCACGGTAGTGAACATCTGTTCCGAGCTGAACTCGTGTGGATCACTCCCACATCAGGTCGGAGCCCAGTGCTGCGCGGGAAGCAGTCACTCGGTAGGGAAGGCAAAAGGGGTGCTGAGAGTTTCATGCAAAGCGATGCTTGTGGAAGTTTGGGAACGGCGAACCTCAGGGCGTGAAGAGCAGCAGCCATCAAGGCCACTCACCCACCCCCACCACCCACCCCCGCCCCGCGGGGCCCATTTTTTTCTCTCCCCGTCTCTGCCTTCTTTTGAATATTTGAGATCCGTGCGAAACGCCATGGGGTCACTTTCATTTTTTTGGTGCACTTTTTTCATACTGAATTGGGGTACCAAAACTTTTCGAGTTGTGGACAAATCCCTGTTTGCAAATAAAAAACGTACCTCAAAAAAGCGTCGAAAATGCCGGGAGTAGGGAGTGAAGTTAGCGCGACCACTGGTCACACACCGCCCTGAATTTTTTTCTGGATTTTTTGCACCTCGATTTTTGGTTTCTCGGGCGAGGCCCACATGTGAAATTTTTTTTTCGGGAAAAAACCGGAACAATGCAATGTTCTGCGAAAACGCAGTTCCCGATAAAAAAAAATGTTGAAAAAGGTGGAGTGGAAGACAATTTACTTGGGAAGGCGAATTTTCCCAAAAATCGAAAAAATACCCCCCGGACAGAAAGGGTTAAATGGACTAAATGGATTATATTCCAGGGTTGTTGGATTATTCCCATCCTTGCCCCCCCCCCCCCCCCCCCCCCCCACACGTGCCTTAGGCCGATCCGACGAGGATATTTCGCGCGCCCAGCGGTTGCAGCAAACCTTTTCGGGGGGGGGGTGCTCCTGAGCGGGAGGAGGCAGGGATGGGTGTGTGTGTGTCTGCGCGCGGGAGAGGGCGGGGGGGGGGGGGGGGGGGGGGCGGGGAGGGGGTTGTGAGAGGCTCGCGATTTTCCCGCCCTGCTCCCTCCCACACACCCCCCCCCCCCCGCCCTTCCCCTTCTGTTGTTGCAGTCGCACCTGGCCACTTCTCCTTTCCTGTCTTTTTTTCCCCCCCCTTCCCTTCGCATGTTCTGCTAATTACCAGGACTCAAAAATGGCCGAATCGACTCCTTCAACCGCGAAGAGGACAAGACTCCTGCATACCTGCCTTCTGCAGACTATTGGGGTGCAAAAAAAAATGTAGCGGGAAATGGGTGGATGTGCCCTTGGTGCAGGGCGGGCTTCTATCGCAGCTCGTTCTGGAGCAGGCTGTCCCTCCTCTCCATAACCTCCATACAACTTACAACACATATGCACACACATCCTATCCTCTTCTTATGGATCCTTTCTCTCTCGCCCCTCTCTTATATCTCACCCCGCACCCCACCCACACGGTGGCCAGGATTCTGTGGGATATGAAAACGGGATATGCCGGTGGGATATCCCACGTCTCAAAGTGACATATCCCGCGTTTTGGAAAAACCATATCCCGCCGGGTAGGGGGTCATATCCCCCCCGGGAGATGGGGGCATCTCCCGCGGGAGATGGGGTCATCTCCCGCGGGATATGGGGTCATCTCCCGTGGGATATGGGGTCATCTCCCGTGGGACATGGAGTCATCTCCCCCCCGGGAGATGACCCCATCTCCCGCGGGAGATGCCCCCATCTCCCGGGGGGGAGATGACCCCCCACCCTGGCGGGATATCAAACCCGCGAGGGAGACCTCCCCCGCGGGATATCCCACCGGGATATCCCGTTTCCATATCCCACAAAATCCTGGCCACCGTGCACCCCACATTCACTTCACGCCGCGCCTCTTACTTCTTTGAGTGTTCGGCGCAGCCAGCATGGACAACAGGGGCGGGGCTTCGCTCTCGAATGCATAAAAGTGAGGCAAAAAAAATCCGGGGTGATACCGTTTTTTTGACACACAGCGGCACACAGAGCGACTGTCCCCTCCCTCGATCAGCGGGCCGTGCCCCCCCCACCCCCTCCCTCCCACCAACAGAAGGATATTCCAACCTTTGTTTTACCAAGAGAGAGATGGTGGATGTGTGTGTGTGTGTGTGTGGTTATAAAGTTTTAAGGCGGTGTCGCCCTGCACGGGCAGTAGCACCTCCCCTTCAGTATCGCACTCCCGAAGGATTCCCCAACACGACGTGACACCGGTTTCGACGCGTACTCTTCGTACCCCTCCCCCCGGCCGCGTCTCTTCAGCGAAGAACCGGGGATAATCGGACCAGGGCTAGCTAAACCCTGGTGGTGTCACGGGTGGGGTTGGAGAGGGAGAAAAGGAAGAAATGAAGTTGCGAAAAAGTCAAACACTGACACGTGAAATCAATAAAAAGGGTGGTATATATCGCCCCCTTGCTGCGACGAAGACACTAAATAGTCAGGCCGCTTCAAGAGTCTTGAGGGCTTGAAGGAAGAAACAGGTTGCTGATGAGTCTCAGGAGCAGGCACCTTTTGTCCGCCCACATGACCTTCGCCCGAAGGCGAACCTCGTCCAGCTTGGCTCGATCGCCACAGAGAAGGGGATCATTCTCCGCTGTGGTGAACATCTTAAAAACCGAGGGTGCAGAGGTGGGGCAGCCCACTGGTGCGACAGCAGGCCGCCCCCGGATAGCTATAACTAGTGCATAGGAAGCATACGACGGCACACGCAACAGAAGCCGAAGGCACAACGGCGGGTCACTTTTAACCACCAGAGGAGTGGCACTCCCGAGGGGTGGGGAAGGGGGGGTAGTCACAACACTTTCGAAGGAAGTAAAGGGGCAAATGGGATGTTTTGTGCAAGGTAGAAAGGAAGTCACAACATGAGGCAGGGGGGATTGCTCATCAGGCCTGGGGGAATAGAGGGTTTGTGTGTGGTTATAAAGTTTTAAGGCGGTGTCGCCCTGCACGGGCAGTAGCACCTCCCCTTCAGTATCGCACTCCCGAAGGATTCCCCAACACGACGTGACACCGGTTTCGACGCGTACTCTTCGTACCCCTCCCCCCGGCCGCGTCTCTTCAGCGAAGAACCGGGGATAATCGGACCAGGGCTAGCTAAACCCTGGTGGTGTCACGGGTGGGGTTGGAGAGGGAGAAAAGGAAGAAATGAAGTTGCGAAAAAGTCAAACACTGACACGTGAAATCAATAAAAAGGGTGGTATATATCGCCCCCTTGCTGCGACGAAGACACTAAATAGTCAGGCCGCTTCAAGAGTCTTGAGGGCTTGTGTGTGTGTGTGTGTGTGGCAGCGCAACAATCCACACTAGACTGCGGGAGGTTTTTGTTGTGCTTCGCTGTTGGGCGTGCAACACAAGATGGCCTCCCTTGTTTTGTTGGGGCTGCCGTTCTTCATTTTCTTTGGGAGAGGGGGGGGTGTGGGGGGTAAATCGTTCCAAAAAAATAATCACACTGCTCCAACTGCGCCAGTGTGGGTATGCGCCTGCAACCTCGGTTCGGCCTGCCCATTTGTCTGGAAAATGTACATCATGTTGACAAAAAGAAAGTACTGTAAGTGGTACCCATTTTAGAATTAAAATAAAAGGCACATATTGTGTGGTCACCCCTCCCCATACAATCAAAAACACCTCCAACGAACACTGCTACCAAAGCCGGCTCCCTCCCGAGCCAGCCCTTTCATCGCAGCGATGCAACTCAAAACTACTTAGGCATCCCCCACCCCCCACCCCCCCCCCCCCCCGAGCTTCGCCCGAGGTTCAAAACAAAACGTCGGTGGAGCGCTGTGTCAAAGTGTGGTGCGCAACTGCGTGATATATGTATGTGGCGTTCGCATTTTATACACTTTTGAGGTGAGGCCCCTATTTGACATCACACCTCATGCACTGTTTCCCGCATGGTATGCGTAACGGGTGTCACCTGCACCCTTCCCGACCCCACCACCGAGCTGACTGGTGATAGACTCCCGTAAAAGTTAAAGGGTGCTAGTGTCCCGGCTCCGATGATGGGCTCTTGTGATTGTCAGCACCAATCAGAAGGTGTGGAGAGGCGTGTCTCATGATCATCACCCAACCAGGCAACCCCTCTGGCACCGCTGTGTGTGCCAGAGCTGTTCCGTCTACGTCATATCATCAGCCCAAACGCTAAACCTATGCGATAGGCGGGGCTCGGGTGTTTTGCTGCTCTTAGACAGCGATGCCCAGCAAGCCGAATGCCATGTAAAGAAGCCAATAACATGAAGGGGGAACGTGCACAATGGCATAACCTGTCGCGACGATGGAAGGTCTTTGTGTATCAAACTTGCAAGGCAGCACGGGCAGGGGGGGGGGGGGTAGTGACATCTCAGCACGACGCGGTCTCCACCTTTCCGGGTACCCGGGAGGTCCCGGTTACCGGCCCGGGTACCCGGGCCGGATACCCAGCCGGGTACCCGGCCGGATACCCCGGGTACCCGGGTAGCCGCCCACCCACGACGGGAGGAAAAAAGAGTGAACGGGCAGCATGCCGTTCCTCTTTTTCTCCCCGTGAGGGTGGGCCCCCCCCTGCCAGGCAAGGTGAAAAAATGAAGAAACGGGCAGCATGCCGTTCTACATTTTCCCTTGCAAGGCAGGGAGGGCGCCCCCCATGCCAGACAGCAGCCACCCCTGGAGGGGCAACAACTGACGGGCATGGGGGAACGAGGTGGGTCTGGACCCGACACCGCCACCACACGCGCAGTGCACCTTTCGGATACGCTGTCGTGAGTGGGGTGTGGGCAGTTCCCCTATCCTGTGAGCTCCTTTCGGACGAAGAGGTGCAGCGGTTATCTGCAACCTTCGTCCTGGACTTGCCTCGGGGGGAACGCCACGGTTTACCGCGGGTCCCGACGAGGGCACTCAGGCAGGATCTTCACGCCACCCCGCACCGAGGTCCCTTCTCACGCGGCGTGTCTCCCAGGTTCATGGCGGCGTCATCAGGTCAGGCTTTGTAGTCTCTACACCATCAGTAGTAAGGGAAATCCTAAAACCATACATGAAATCCACCTTTTGGGCCGCTGGTGTACGAGGCTTGTTCCTCCAATTGAATCATGTTTGCTGTGTCAGGCAATATCAATACAGCCGCTGAAAGAAGTCGAGGTGTTGTGGATCTGCTGCTCACAGGAAGGATTCAGGGTGGATCACAAGACTGACCACCCTCTTTCCTTTGTCAAGTACCCTGTAAAACATCAGAACACCAAGTATCTTTCAACACTACATGTTCAAGAGTGGAATCAGTGGAATCGGAAGGGGTCACCTACCACACGGACACAGTTCCCGCGACTAATAAATGCCGAGAGTTCCGGTGTCCGACCACCTGGTATTACTTGGCTCCATCCACCCAGTCATTACGAGGGGGCGTCCCTTGAAGCCAGTTCCGCAGAACTCAGACCCCCCTTAAAACCAATGTCCTGTGTAGACAACTACTTAGCCTGCCTGATGACGACACCAATTCGCTGGGAGAGAGGCCGCGGTCCAGGACCCCAATGGGGATGACGTGGCATTGTTTGACCGAATCGGTTGTGTAAGTGTGTAGCCCCCTCCGCCCTCTGTCCCTCCCCCCAGGGTGGTGTGTGGAGGCGAGAAGCGCAAACAGCAGCAATGCAGGCATAGCAAAAAGTGGATCCCTGCAGGTAGACCCTCGGGGTACATCCCTATCATCGGGTCACCTGAAATTTCCCAATTTGAAAATCTGCAACAAGGCAACACGGGATGGGATGGGGCACATGACCTGCACAGGGGTGGGGGGCAGAGGGCAGGGGGTGGGGTTGTGGTTGGGGTCATGGCATTTGATTACTTGAGCTTTATTGCTCGAATTTCGCACAAGAAACCTCCTCACTTGGCCGATTTTCTCCCACAACAAGGTCCGGCTTCCACAACTCGGATTTGGAGTTGTGTAAGCCGGAGCAAACCTCATTTGCTTGATTTTTGGGGTCACATGAGTGAGAATTCGGGGCGAAACGTCGCGATTTTCTCACGACTGCCTTCGAAAATGGACAGTTCCAGACCACCAGGACCCGATTATGGGCCCAGACAAGTTTGGGTCAATAGTTTGGGCGAAATTTCGCCAAGGCCAAAAAACAGCCATTTTCCGGAAATTCCGGGACCCGTTTTAACGCGTTTTAGGGCCCAAAATAGGCTCAAAACTCAAAAATTCCTTCGAAATCGGGCTCAAACGTCCAAAATAGGACCCCCCCGAAAAAAAATTTGAAAAGGGTCCCCCTATACACTCTGGGTTATGGACAATAATTCACGGGTTCCCGGGCCGGATACCGGGATCCCGGGTACCCGGATCCCGGTATCCGGTGGTATCCGGGGGGTACCCCCGGGTACCCGGCGGACCACCCGGCCGGGTACCCGGAGGCGGGAACCCGGGTACCCGGCCGGGTACCCGCCGGGAGGTGAAGACCGCGTCGTGAGGGAGTGGGGAGGGGGTGGGTGGGTGGGAGATTTCTTGACGAGCCCCGGCGTGGTCTTGAATGCAGTGCGTTGTCGGGGCATGTTAAATATATTTTTTTGCCACGGCACGCAGCACACGCACACGGCCCGGGTATTTTGTTTATATGCAGTGGAACAGCAGCACTCGCTAAATATGGCTCCGCGCATATCCCTCTGCTTGCCTTATTGGGAACACACACCTCACCCGCCCAAGCCGAAGGGCACCAAACCACCCCACCCCCCAACGGAGATTCTGCCTCAAGCACAAAGGCCCGGAGAAGTCCTCAACCCAATACACGATTTCTGTGAGATTCATATGTTAACACAGCGTTGGTTAGTGTAGGCCAGCATATATCGCCGGATATTTACAGACACGATTTTACCAACAGTGTGTGGGCCGCTGCTGACTGTGCTGTGAATTCTTCATCTGCACAGGTTACAGGTTGATGATCAGCACATCGCACGGCGCTATGCATGTGTGCTTCTATTCCCTACAGGATGCGACTGGTGGTAGCAATGAATCCCTCGCTTCCAAGCGAAGAATCACTTCTTGGAAGGTATGAGGTGCAATCCTCTGTCTGTGCGAAACCAGCCAACACCTGGCAACATTGCCGCACGGGAAAGCTTGTTGGTGGGCCGGAGCTGAAAGCTCCCCTGTTTCAGGGCCAGCTGTGGGCACACACCCCCATCCCGCAAGGCTTGCTTTGATTGCGGAACATTCCTTTTCATTCGGGCTGCATCCAGCCTGTCCTCCCCCACACCCTTTACTGTTTTCAGAAGTGAGACGGAAGATTGCCAAGCTTCTGCCAGGTCTCTTTGAGAAGGCTGGTCGCTGCACCGACTCAACAGCATTTCAAAACAGCGGGAATACGCCAGCAGTTTGGATGCAGACACATCCACACCCATCTATACTCGGTTGGCATCATGACCCGTGTCTTTTAGCTTTTCTTCTTACGCATATCGCTTTGGCGTGGACAGTGGTGATACAGTTCTGCTAACCGTGATCTACACACTGCCCGCTTCATCAGGAATGAGGGCTTGTAAGTGTGTGTGGATGCGTCGGCGGCGCTCCAACAGAAGCGCAAGTGACTGGGGTGCGTGCACTGCTACTGGAGACGCAGGTGCTTCAAGTGATGATTTTTCAGTCGTGCCGCGGGCCCAGACAGACCGTTTAGGAGGAAACGGTGTCGCACTAACCGCAGCCATCAACCAACGTGACCTTGTGCTACCCCAACCCATTGCAAATCCATCACGGCGAAAAGTGTCTGATTCCAGGTGCTTTTGTGCAGAATCATTCAAACCATTGCAAATCAAACAGGCAGTGATGCCTTGCAATCTCAAGAGCTGTGCTACTGACCGCGAACAAGAATCAAATAAGAAAAGCAGTTCGGTGGGGTTCACTGCAGACTCGCACCCCACCTGCAAACCCCCTTCATGTTTCGTATTCACCATCACAAGTCAAATCAACTGGGATTGGTGCAATTGAGCCGTGTGTTGCACGACTTCAACAAAGACTCGAATGGCATCAGGCAGCGCCCGCTGCTGTCTCTTGAAACACGCACGTCTGATGGCCGACATCTGCTTATGGTTGCACAAGGCAGTGGGTCGTGCAACTTTGAAGGTGCTTTGCAACAGAACAGCTTCGGAGACAACAGAGGGGTGCATGTATCTTGAAGCAGATCGGGGAAAACCATCACGGATCGTATCATCTGCGCAGTGCGGCGCAGTGCAGTTTCTGTGGTATCCATCACCAGAGGGGTGTGTGCATGCCCCTCATCAGCCCACCCCTCCCCCCTACGCACACGATGCCGAAAAATGAAATGGGGCCGCACAGTAGATCGCCGTCAGCGCAGTGGTTATGTTGCAAGCATGTTTTATCACCAGGCCCCATCCCCAAACACGCGGTGTGGGGTGCAGGCCGGGGCAGAGTCCTTCTTTCAAGAGGAATGGCGTTGTGGCGGCAAGACTCCCGGGGCCGACAGGCGGGGGCCTGTATTTTTTCTCTCCTCCCAGTGACTCTCTCACCTCCTCTTTCATTTGTCGTCGCTATTCAGGGTCTCAGTTTTTTTGTCTGGTTTTTTGTCGTTTTATTCGGCTGATGAGGCGAAGGGTTGGAGGGTCAGGTTCTTCTTCTCCTTCACAAAACCCACCCACAGCAGGCGTGTACGTGTGGTAGATGCGTTGGATAACCCATCAAGCCCAAGTGCTTGGTGCGTTATCCACGACTGCAAATGTGAGTGTATAGGTCCTCGATATCGCCTCTTCAGACCTTTCTCCTTCTTCGTATTCGCACTGCACATAGCTTCTCCTCAAAACGTGCGACAACTGCTCGCAGAGTTCCTCCCACAAGCTACGATTGAGATACCATCATACTGTTTTGTGAGGTTAGTCCCCGTTCACTGAATCGGGTGAAAAGGGTGGCATCATGTGGCCACATCAAGATCGCCGTTTTGGGTGATTTTGCTGTGTCCAACCTGTGTCGGTGGGACGCTTGGATTGTTAAAGCCCATGTCCTAATGTGAACCACGTTCGTATGGGGACCTTTTCTGAGGTGTAGAACGACGAGCCTGTGCGGCTTGGCACGGTTCGGGCAACACGGCGAAGGGAAATTAACGCTGCCCCCCCCTCTGAGCCAGACCGGCGAAGGGAGGCGGTGCAACATTACAAATGAAAAATAACAATGCGCAGAAAAAGTATTCTTTTTTGCATCTGCTAACGAACCTGAATCCTCTTGTTCGTACCGTACCGCTTCAGAAACCCCCCACCACCCTACACACACCTGTGTGCACAAGGTAGGCTAAACACCTCTCGAGGTCTCGGGATCTACCTGCAATTGAGTGAAGGGATTTTCACTTCACAATCTTACTCTTTCTCTGCACGATTTGCGCTCTCGGTTGGCAGGAGCGCCAATGAGAGCGCTGGCGGCACGGCGAGGGTGGTTTGCTTCACACCCCACACCCGCACGCACGCGAATTTTGTTGCAGCAGTGGAGACACGACAATCAGCCTGCCCTTGATGTGTTCCCCACTGCGCTCTACTGCACCCACACACACACACACACCACACATTAGTGATCTCTAGTTTGGCGCACTCCCAACTTGAGCTCAACGACTGCAAAAATATGACTCCTTCTTCCCTCGCACCCACACACCCCTCTCTCCCACTCACCGAGAGCTGCTCCTTCGTGCAGCTCTTCCCGTACAACAGCCACCCCCCCCCCCCCTTTGCCCCACTCACATTGTCCAGGCATGTCGCTAAGCGTCGACCGTCGACCCAGTGATTTTGGGTTTCCCCCCCCATAAAAAAGCGTCGACCCAGCGTCGACCCAGTGGACTGGGTTGACGCTTGGTCGAGGCTTGGAGCGTCGACCCAGTGGAACTGGGTTGCCATTCAAGCCTGGACCAAGCGTCAACCCATTTATTACACTGGGTCGACGCTAACCTAGCGTTGACCCGGTTACACTGGGTCGACGCTCACCAAGCGTCGACCAAGCGTCAACCCACTTTCACTGGGTCGACGTCGAAGAGAGTATGGTTTTGCAGGAACAGATGATCACTACCGTGGCCTCCGGCGGCTGGGGGGCTCCGCCCCCCAGACCCCCCTGTGGCGTGTGTCTCGTACTCAAGTCATTCGATTCCCACCGGGTCAGGGAATCCAACCACTCCAGTCGCCTCAGGGGGACACAGCCAACTCACACAGAATCTGTACGCCCACAATGAACAGATGTTCACTACCGTGGCCTCCGGCGGCTGGGGGGCTCTGCCCCCCAGCCCCCCTATCTCGCGTGCCCGTCTAGTAACCAAGTCCTTGCGCTTTGACGGCCGTGGCATATCAGGGGGCAGCGTCGAAATCATGGTCCCGAAAGCCATTTTTTGGTTTCCTCCGGCACCCGACGGCGCGAGCGGGAGAGGAACCACGGAAGGAACCCAGCGCCTCACACCGTGCCCACCTAGTGGTCCACCGATGGGAAAATTTGGCAACAACACGAGCGCGCGCGAAGCGCGCGCGAGAAAAATTGACCCCTAGTGTTTTCCCCCCTGATCCCCCCCCAAAACAGGAGCGTCAACCCACCAAATCTCCAAAATCGAAAAGTTAGCGACAGGCCTGCACATTGTCCTCGTCTGTCTCCACACGCCCCCGCACCTCCCCCTTTCCCACATCCCCGCACTCTCGCTCCCTCGCCAGCGCCTAGGTGTGCGCTACACGCGTGACCTCTTCGGTGCTGCGAACCCGCGGCCCCTTGTCTGCAGGTGGTGCCCCTGTGATTTGTTTCTCCGAGAGGCGGCTTTGGTGGCGTGTGTGTGTGTGTGTGTGTGTGGCGAGGGGGTGACAATAAAATTTAACGTCCGGCCGGGCAATGCCGAAGCTTTTGTTTGAAGCGGCGTGTGTGTGTGTGTGGTTATCAAGTTTTAAGGCGGTGTCGCCCTGCACGGGCAGTAGCACCTCCCCTTCAGTATCGCACTCCCGAAGGATTCCCCAACACGACGTGACACCGGTTTCGACGCGTACTCTTCGTACCCCTCCCCCCGGCCGCGTCTCTTCAGCGAAGAACCGGGGATAATCGGACCAGGGCTAGCTAAACCCTGGTGGTGTCACGGGTGGGGTTGGAGAGGGAGAAAAGGAAGAAATGAAGTTGCGAAAAAGTCAAACACTGACACGTGAAATCAATAAAAAGGCGGTATATATCGCCCCCTTGCTGCGACGAAGACACTAAATAGTCAGGCCGCTTCAAGAGTCTTGAGGGCTTGTGTGTGTGTGTGTGTGTGTGTGTGTTGGGAGGGGGTGAGATGACACCTCCCGAACAAATCAATGGTGCAGATCGAGCCGAGCTCGTGACTGTCGAGGTGCACTTTTATGCACCGGTGGGTGGTGGCCCGTCTGCTGAGATGATATATCGGTGCCGCGATGGGCTCAGTTTGATGCCAGGGAGAAACGTCCAAAAAAAATTGGCCATTTTTTTTTCAAATCGTTCAAAAAGTCAGTCAACCGACTGTGCATGTGCGATGCGTGTGAGAAGTGTGTGCCCCCACCGCCTCCTGGGGTTCTATAGCACCCGGCCTGTGTGCCTCTGTGTGTCACCGATAGTATAGGTGGCACGCACTGTTCAACGCAGAGAGCAATTCCCGCCACCTCCCCCTCCGCTGCCCCCACCCCCTCCGCCCTCCTCATCCCTTGGGTTCTTGCCAGAGGCCTCATCATGACACTGCATTTGGAAGTTGCTTTCGCTGCGGGGGTGGGGGGTATCCGTGTTGGCAGTTTCATCTGCGAATATCTTGTCTTTTTTTTGCAGATTCTCCAGCACGCAACCCCTGGTTTCAAAACACCACACCCCCACACCCACAGGAGGGAACCGGGAGGCGGCGCGTGTCGCGCGCACCCCCCACTCCCCCAAACCCCGAACAGGCACATGCGCCCCGCTGACTCCGATGCACCCCGCCTGGAGGCCATTGCTCGGATCCAGTCCCTCCGGGAGCAGCTGCAGTATGTGACATACGAACTCGCCGCTCCCCTGCCCGACAGCCTGCACCACCCCGACCCCCCTGCACCCCTCGATGCTGACGACACGGTGCTGTGGGGCGTGGATGAGGGGGCACACCCGACGCTCGCCAAGGTGCACGCCGCGCTGCGGAGCCTCACGCAGGACACCGCGTCTTGCAGGGGCGAGGCAGCACTCATGCTGCAGGCGGCACAGCAGCACAGGCAGGCGCAGCAGACTGCGAGGGATGGGCTGCGTGGATCGCTCGCAGCGCTGCAGGGCCTGCTGTGCGAGGTGGAGGACTATGAAGATCACCAGGATGACCGCAGCAGCACCAGCAACACCGCAGCCTCCACACCCGACACCAAGGTGCGCCAGGGCGCGGCACCCGCCTCCAGGCAGTCGTCCTTCTCCACACGCAACGACGGCAGGTGGGACGACCGCTCCGTCTGCACCCCAGCAACGCCCCTGGCGCTGGACGCGGCACGCGGGTTTCGCACACCGCAGCAGCCTTCGCCCAGCGGCGGCGGCGCCGCCAACATCCTCTCCCCTCTGGCCCTGGCGGTGTTGGAGAAGCACCGCAAAGCCGGCGGGTCGCAGCAGCCCCAGGAACACCGCAGCACGGCAGCCGCAGGCGCGGCGGGGTGGGCCGGGCACCGCCGTGCCGCGGTGCCCGCCGACACCCCATCGCTGGCTGGGGGGTTTGTGGCGGTGGCAGCGGGTCGGGCGCCTGCCCCCGAGGAGGAGGGGGGCAGCAGTGGGCTTGCGGAGGCGGTGGCCGCGGCTGACACGGCGCAGCCCACGCAGGCCCCGCAGGGGTCGGGCGTGGGGGGTGCCGTGCCCTCGCCGATGATGCTGTGCCATCAGTGGGGCACGCAGCAGACGCTGTCGCAGGGGAGCAGCAGCGGCAGCGGCGGGTCGGGGAGGGTCGGGCGGGCGACCCCCGACCCCCCTCCGGTGTCGGCGGCGGGCGTGCTGCTGGACGGCGTGTCGGCGCATGACTTCCTGGGGCAGATCGTGCGGACGGAGTCTGTCTGCTTCGACAGCCCAGGCGCCCCGCATGCCACCGCGGCCCGCCCCGGGTCGTGGGCCAGCCCCATCCCTGCGGGTGCCCTGGCGCAGGCTGCTGTGGAGGAGGCGCAGGCGGGGGGGCGTGGGTGGGGCGTGGCGCAGGCGAGGGATGGCGCCGGCAGGCCCAGCAGCAGGGCGCCGCTGGCCGACTCTCTGAATGACAGCGCGGAGTGCAACCTGCAGCAGCTCTCTACGGCAACCGTGCCCTTCACTCTATCGTCCTGCTCCCGTGGGGCGTCGACCAGTGGGTTCGGCAGCGCCTCCTGGAACGTGGAGCCCCCAGCAGCGCCAGCAGCAGCAGGCATAGCAGGGCTTGGCACGCCCACAGCGGCGGCGGCGGTGGCGGGGTTGGGTGCGCCGGACGCTGAGGCCGAGGCTGGCGCAAGCCCTCCCCTCGCCCCTTCGTCGGGGCAGGGTGTCGCAGGGGGGGCCCAGCAGCAGGCGCAGCCCGAGGCACCGGCGCCGGCCCCCGCGGCATCCGCAGCCCGCGCGGCCCCTGCCGGGAAGGGGCTGTGGGTGCAGCAGCAGCAAGGCGCCGCCGCCGTCCTGCCTCCCACAGCCTCCGGCGCCAGGCAGGCGGCGGGCTGGGCAGCCGCAGTGGGGGGGGAGGGCCAGCAGCAGCAGCATGCGGCTCCCTCTTGCGAGGGCGGCAGCTCCGCTGCACCCACGCTCAGCCCCGACTCGTCTCCCAAGGACAGCCTGCCCTGCCTGATGGTGGCCAGCCTGTCGGAGGTGGAGCTGCTGCCGCCCATCGACATCGCGGCGGAGACGCTGCTGGGCGTCAGCCAGCTCAGCTGCCCCCTGCGCTCCTCCGACTGGCTCATCTCGCCTGTCTCGGTGGGGCGCGGCTCGCCCAGCTCAGGCGACGTGTCGCCTCCCCCACTGTCTGTCGGCGAGACAGCCACCGCCACACCGGCAGCAGCCAACGCCTCCTCTGCAGCGAGAGAGCAGCACGGGGGGTGCGACGTGGATGCTGCCGATCCCAGCGACAGCCTCACCCGGCAGGATCAGCCCGTGCCCCACGCAACACCGCCTGCCTGCACGGGTGTGCGTGCTGCCGAGGCATGCATCGTGTCAGCCCTCTGCGCAGCGGTAGCAGCAGCCGTGCCCTGTGCTGTGCTCCACCGGCAGCAGGAGGCAGAGGCAGAGGCAGAGGCGCGCGTGGGGCAGCCCGCGAGGGCCGCGAGGGCTGAGAGTGCTGGCGTGCTGCCTGCTGTGGCGAGGCCCAGCGAGGCTGCCCGGCAGCAGAGGGGTGTTGTCGAGCAGGGCGCGGGGAGCGTTGCCTCGGCGATGCAGGATCATTATCAGAGGATTCTGCAGCAGCAGCAGCAGCAGCAGAGGAGGCACCCGTCTTCCTCCGGGAGTGAGGGGCAGGAGCGGGCCAGCCCGAACACCCCGAGTGACCCGGGGACCTCGCCGCCCATATCGCTGAGCACGCGGCGCAACCTCGACGTGCTGAGCGGGATCGACTACTGCATGTCGGAGGGCAAGACCTCCTTCCCCGCATCGGAGATCCGGGATGAGGTTGTGACCCCCCTGACGGAGGGCACACGCAACGGCGCCGGGTCGATGGGCGTCCTGTCCACACCCCCGACCTTCGCATCCAACGACACGGCGTCACCCGTGGGCCCCGCCTTGCCTTGCCTGCCTCAGGCAGCGCCAGCCGCAGCACCGGTGCCGCAGTACGCCCCCACCAGCGGCGGCAAGAGCAGCGAGGTGCTGCCCAGCAGCGCCCCGGAGGGGCGCGCGGTGGACGTGGTGAGGATGCAGGAGGAGGAGGAGGGGGGTGACGGTGGCGGTGATGGCGCGGCACAGCAGGGCCTGGTCCTGTTCGGCCTGCAGCTGCCCAAGGAGCTGCGGCCGAGGCGGGCCGAGGGGGAAGGCGGGGTGGCGGCACCTGCAAGCGGCGGCGGCGCCGGCATCGGCACCAGCAGCAGCAGCGGGGGGCCGCCCCCCGGGGTGGCTGAGCCACAGCAGCAGCAGCAGCAGCAGCAGGGCGAGGCGGGCCGGGTTGGCGATGGGGCTGTCTTGCGGCAGCCGCAGCCGCAAGGGGGTGGTGTTGGTGGCGTCAGCAGCAGCAACCCCGTGACGGAGGCGCTGCGGCAGCAGCACCTGGAGCTGGAGAGCGCCTTCAGCAGGCTGGGTGCGGTGCGGAGGGGCGCGCCCCCCTCGCTGCCGCCGTCCGACGCCGGCAGGGTGTGCACCCTGCTGCAGCAGCGCGTGGCGCAGCGCGAGCGAGACGCGCAGCAGGAGAGGCAGCAGGCAGGGGCCGCCGCACCGGCAACACCCACACCCAGCCCACGCAGGGATGCAGGCACGCAGGCAGGGGACAGCCCCGCTGCCCGACACGCAAGCCCGCTGCCGCCCCCAGGCCTCGGCGCTGCAACGCCGCCCGAAGGGCTTCCCGCCGCCGGTGCAGAGCCCGGTGGTGCCCTGCGGGTGGTGGCGGTGGCGGGCGGGCGGTGCGGTGCTGCGCCCCCCGCCCCCGCGGCGTTCCCCCCTGCAGGGTGGGTGGGGGGGGCGGGCGTGCCGCCGAGCGGCAGGGACAGGAACCCGTTGGAGGCGGCGTCGCCGAGGTCAGCCCAGCCCCTGGGATATGCCGTCACCCCGTGTGGGGTGGTGGGTGTTGTGGAGAAGCCTCCGTGGAAGCTCGTTGGAAGGTATGCCTGCAGTGGGGGGTGGTCGGGGTTCCACCTGGGGGGTGGTGGTGGGGTTTGTGGGGTCTTTTTTTTTAACTGGTGAATATATTCTCGGGTTTTTTTTGCTGCATGTGTCGCAAAAAAGTGTGGGGCGCAAACCTGAGAGAAAACCTATGATGCTGCCCATCCACTGCTCCCACGCGCAGGGCTTCGTGCACAGACACATTTACCCCGACACCGCCTGTGCCGCTGCGCCGCGATGCATCGTATTCCAGATCTCGCTCACGCTCCGCAAGCCCGCCGCGACGCGCAGCCAATCCGTATGGCCTGCACCTCTGCTGGATTGGGTTAGATTGGTTGGGGTGGGTGGGTCGGTTGATGCCATTAATAATGGCAACTGTCAAAAATACCTGCCGATGATGGGGTTGTGATGGGGCGATCTGCCTTCTCTCTGTCACTCCGCTGGCCAACTTCCCCACCGCAACCTTAGATGTGGCAGCAGCAACACCTTGCCGCCGTGCCCAAATGGGCCCCATTGCCCCACTCTCTGACCCCCCTGACACTGCACCACACTCTCTCACAGCCGCCCGGCGTTGCTGCCTGCGCAGTCCTTTCTGTGATGATGCACTGCTCCAACTCTCCTCCCCGGGGAAGGTTTGAGGCACTCTCACCCTCACGCTAAGCTTAAGGCGTTTGGTGCCCTTTTTGTTTGTCGCCCATAGCTCTCCCCCACTTTGAACTTTTGTAATTGTTCTAAAAGACGGGGGGGGGGTTTGGCGGAGGAGAGAGGGAAGGGGGGGGGGGGGTGGGAGTGGGGGGGTGATCTGGGCAGGGAATGCATCAATGGAGGGAGCTCCAATTGATTTGGTGGCTTGGTGTGTGGAGGGGGGGTGGGGGTGGGGAGGGAAGGATGTCGCGCTTTTTTGTTGCTTTTGATTTCCACCAAGGGCGCCCCCCCCTCCTTCGCCAATGCTCTCTGAAGCCCGGCTCCGCGAAACCCGACACTGCCCCGCCGGCGCTTTCGGTGTGGCCAGATCTCCTGCTGAGAGAGCCCCTTGCTGCTAAAATCTGCTCTCCACCTGCTGTTGGCAGATAGATCCCTGCGAAGCCCTACGGTCTCAGCCCATTCCCCCCAACACCCCCTCACCCACTGCCAACATTCTTTATATCCTTCCCCACACACTACTACAGACAGTCGATCGAATCAGAAGCGCATTTTGAATGATTTTCTTCTACCGTGTGTTTCTCTGCATTCTCTTCAAAAACCTTCCTTTCTCCCCCCCCCCTTCCCCACCCCCCCCTGGGTGAGCAAAGGGAGGTCGTCTTTGGTTTTCGTTTTCTTAAGAAGGCTGGAATTCCACTTCACTACCCTACCCCCCACCCCACCCTCCGGCCAAGCCTATAGTGTCACCCTTGAGCTTATAGTCCCCTTGTGCCCCCGCCCCTCCGACTCCACGAGGGTTTCTGTGTGTGTGTGTTTGCGCAAACCTCTGTGTGGATGTGTGTGTGGAGATCACACCAAGAGCAAGGCGCTCGGTGTTGTCTGCACTGCTGTAAAAGGATTCACGTAGGTGTGGCTACCCGGTCCCGCTCGAAGCCACCAGGCTCGCTCCCGCGTGCTCCCACCAGCCCTGGGGCAGTGGCAGGGGTCCCGCTGCAGAGGTTGCGGCAAACATGTACCCCCACTCCATCCCCACCCACCCGCCCTCTCGAAGAACGAACGAACGAATCAACGGCTCAGTAGGTGATGGCAGTGCGGTGAGGAGGTGGCTATTCTGGGGTGCCCATGCCCCACCCTCTTGTTGTTTCTGCGAAACCTTTGGTGCATGCGAAGTAAAGGCGGGGGGGGGGGGGGGGGAGGTGTGCCCGGTGTTGCGGCAGCTCATTCGTGCCACTTCACACAGGGCATCGTCGCACGGTGTTCTTCCACAGCGAAGCGGCAGGCACACACTTTGCGATTCCGGCATGGATGGATTCACAGGCAGCCATCGCTTCTGTGTGGTGGTAGCACACCCAACACCCAGACACCAACAGGGACACAAGGCCTTCCTCGCCTGGGAGGGAGGCACAGGGGATGCAGTGAGGCCCTCCGCCCACAAAGCCCCTGCCCCCCTTCCCTGCCTGCCGGCCTCCGCGCCACGCTGCGCCTGAGTATTTTTAGACGTGCGGACGGGTGCCTGGACGGGTGGCCACACAATGAAGGATGAGTCCGAAAAAGGGGAGAGGACGCAGACGCGTGCAGGTGTGTGGCTGCTTTTTAGTGCATGGGTTTTGTTCTTTCTTGGTATTTTGGGCGGATCCCAACTGGGGAAATGACGTGAGCCTTACATTTTGCTGTGGCCAAGTGAGCCGCTTTTGGCACACCCGCCCTGCGTGCACCCCCCCCCCCCTCCCCCTCTCTGACCTGTTACACACCCTCCCATTGCGCATTGATCTGCCTTGCAGCATATCTGGTGTAGTGACTACAAAAAGGACTGGGTGACATGATTTTCTATTCACTCTCGACGATCAAACCCCCTCTCTGACCTCAGACTGCTGGACAGCCACGACCTTCTTCATCATCGCGATGTTCATGAACTGCTTCACTCTGAACTTCGCACACTGGCGCATGCCTGACCCACGCACGCAGCTGCCGCTGCGTGACGTTGGGTTTGACCTCATCCCGATCATCCGCCTGCAGTGGGTATGTGCATGTGGCGGTGGGGGTGGGGGTGGGGGTTGTGGCGTAAGGCCGACAAATATCCCGAGAACTTTCTGTCCGTGTCTGACGAGGAGCCAACCTGAAGTGGCTCTTCTCCCACGAAGGGCATTCATGTGTTTGTGTCTCTTCGCCTCTGCCGTTTCAATATTTTCCCACCCACCCCCTCCCCTTGCAGATCACGGACTCGATGTTGGGGTTCTTCAACGGTGCTGTGGTGGCACTGTGGCTGCACGCGTGGTACGTTGAAAATAACGGGATGAAGGCGCGATCGATGTGGGTTAAATACTTCGTATGTACCTTGCTCAGACATGGCAGGGCAGGACATGTGCCTGCACTGATCCGGGTTTTGCTGGGTGTGACCGTCACCCCCAGATCTGTGCCCACAAGTGTTTCTCGCGATCGACAAATGCCCTTCTGCGCCCTTCTCCTTTGTGTTCCACCCCAACCAACCCAACACCGCCCCCGCTCTTCACCCACAGATGGTGTGGGGCTACTGCATGGCGATGCGCGCCTTCAGCATCGTCCTCACCTCGATGCCTGCGACAGAGAACCACTGCCAGAACCCGAAGAGCATCGACAACCTGTGGGTCAACATGATCCTGGGGTTTGTGACGTTCGGGGGGAAGAACGTCCACTGCGGGGACCTGCTCTTCAGCGGGCACACCATCAACATCGTGAATGGGTTCATGGTCATCTCCCACTACGGGTGGCGCTTCACGACGCTGGTCGGATGCTCTGCTGTGTGCGTCCTTATCTGCCTCTTCCTGATTATCGCCTCGCGCTCACACTACACCATAGACGTCTACATCGGGGCGTGCATATCGATGCTGTGCTTCAACGCCACCTCCGATTCCATCCCGATCTTTCTCAGCCCACTATCCTCCTTCTATTCCAAGTTCATCAGCAACGTCCCTGTCCCTCAGCAACAAGGGATGAGACGCTGGTCTCTCTGAGGAACGGAAACTACCACCAAATACACCCACACCCACACCCACACCCACAGCCCCCTCCTATGCCAGGGGCTGTGCTGTTGTGCCCGAAGCGTGTCGTGGGGGTGGGGGGGGGGGGGGTGTCTCGGATGCTTCACGGAGTAGGGGCATACCACAGCTTTCGCAGCCTCACAAACTATCATTGATGGGGAAGGGGAGGGGGGAGGGGTAATTGCTTAGCTATAGGTAGATTGCAGGGGGAGGGTGTGGGAGGGGGCCTAAGGCGGGTTGTGTTGCCCCCGCCGGTTTTAGTTGGGAGGGCTGTGTGGGCCCAGGGGAGTAAAACTTGCACAAAAAAAAAGTAACCGTAAAAACCCCTCTCCGGCTTTCCCTTTTCCGCCCTCTCGTGAGATTTCTCACGGGCGCCCAAGGCAGGTCAGCCAACCACATGCACACGCTGCATCTTATTGTATCTGGCTGCTGCCTGTGTGCGATGCTTTTGGATGCCGCCGGTTCACCCCCCACCCCAGCGATCCTCCGGCACCCTTCACCCCAAATAACCCCCCACCCCAACCCCAACCCCCGCTCCTCGTCTCGCACCACGTTGCAGGAAGACGATTGCGGTTTTATCTGGGAGTCTCGGTGCTCGGATGTACCCTGCCTCCTACACCCCCCCCCCCCCCCCCCCCTGTAAGGATTTTGCACTGCATGCGCACGGCTTCCCCTGCTTTATGTTTTGTGCGACTCGTTAATGCTGTAAGGCGGGCGTATTCTGTACCCCGTGTGGGTGGGGTTGAGGGGTGGGCGGAACGAGCGACATCAATAACGCCTTCCGGCACAGAGTTGTGTTCTGCTTAAGGGGGAGAGAACGCGTGCATCCGGGGAGTGGGGGGGTGGGGTGGGGGGGGGGGGGGGCGCAGTGGTGGCGGCGGTGTATCGTCTCGTCCACCACCACCACCACCACCTCCTCCTCCTCCCCTCCTCCCCCTGTGCCAAGCTTTGCATGTGCCAGTTTGAACAATGCGCTGTGAGTGGGCGGGGGTTCCCAGGCATCTCTCTCTTTCGTATGTTGCGGGATCCGAATTCGGGAACAAACCCCTGGACCACCCCCGCTCCTCCCCACCACCCTCTGGAATGACGCAGGCTGTTTTTTTTCCCTGTTGAACATCACGACACCACCACCCCCCCCCCCTCCAATCTATCCACCACCACCTCCCTATCATCTCTTTCAAACCCAACCCCAGCAGGTGCGGCGCACAGACACACTACACTCCTCGTGCGGAAGTGGGAGAGGGGAGGGGGTCGCTCCAAACCCCACACACCACCCCTTCCCTCTTCCCCCAACACCCCACCCACGCACCCACGCACCCTCGCCAACTCATGGACCTCACGAGATATGACGAGCCTGCTCCGCACGAGGCATGTGACGCAGCGACGCATGGAGTGAGGTGCAAAAACCCCGACTGCCGCTCGTCAAACATGGTGACCGACTGGGATGCCGGCGACGTTGTCTGTGGAGAGTGCGGGTGGGTCCTCCACCAAAGGTGCGAGGACCCTGGGCGGGACTGGAGGGGGACGAATGACAGCGCGGGGCAGACTGTGGAGCGCGCCACGGAGATCCGTGGCACGGACTACCTCCTCGATGACGACATCGGGATCATCGCAGACTTCCGCGGGACGAAGATGAAGCAGGTCGGGGGATCGGGAATCTCCAAGCGGGACAGACGAGTCGGGCAGGCGAAGAAGGAGGTTGCAAACATCGCACGCCATCTCCCTGGGGAACTGCCCCAGTCGATACAGGACGTCGCCCTCGAGTTCTACATCAAACTGTGGGAGGTGTCTGGGAGGAAGCTGCGCTGCGCCCCTGCGATCGTCGCATCCTGCGTGCGGTCCATCTGCTTCATGCGGCACATCCCGTACGTCGACCTCGACTTCCACAAGGCCCTCCAGCACGACGTGGAGAAGCCGAAGGCAATGCTTGATGCCGCTGCCAAAAACATCCACGCTCTCATCGAGATGGACAAACAGGCGGGGAAGAACACCCAGCAGATCTACACCTTCCTGCGGGACGTCGGGGTGGAGGGTGTGGGTGACCTCTTCGGTCAATATGTCCCCCTCTGCACGAGGTGGGCGGGCACCCTGAAGGTCCCACACGCGACAGGTATACTGGCGGCAGCGGTGGGGAAGGTGTTGCGGGAGAAGACGCATCTTAAAAAACAGCCTGCCATGGGGCTGCTCTACTCCGGGGCTCTGCACATCGCGTGCCACAGGCAGGGGGCGTCGGCGGCGGAGGAGCAGGTGACTGCGTCGCGCATTGCGGAGCACTCCGGGGAGTCGTCGCGCAGCATTGATGAGTATGTGCAGCTCTTCCTGCGGCGGAAGGATCTTATCATCAAAGAGGCATCAGGAACGCTCACACCTGCCGTGCGGCGTGCCTTGGGGATGGAGGATTGATGGAGCTGGAAGGGGCAGGCGTTAGCGTCATCGCGATTTTCATCACGCCACCTTTTGGGGAAGAGGTTCTCACTGCGGCATCTGGAAATGGCGTGGAAAATGGTTTCAGAGGTCACCGCGTGGAGCTCCCTGTTGCCTTATATGTTGCGATTGCATCCGAGGGGGTTTGGGAGGAAGGCAAAGGGGGGGGGGTGGGAGTAAGCCGGTGTTTCCGTGTTTTTTTGGCTTTCTATTTTTGTTGATGGATGTTCTGCCACAGCCCCTGGCTCAGTGCTGCGGTGAAAAAAAAATGGGTTTTCCGGAAGAAAAAAAGAACATGCAGAAAAGGGTGTTGTTTGGGAAGGTTTCGGGCTTTCCCCCAACCCCGACACACCCCCCAACCCCTTCCCAAACGAGTCATCCCCTCTCACATTGGCGTGGCACTGCAGCTGCGCCTATCTAGCCCACCACCACCCCCCCTCCGGCACGTTGCACTGCTGTTGACGGTTCGGAGAACAACAAGGCTGGCCCTCTCCCCTCAACACCCCCTCCCCCCCTCGAGATCAAATCCCCCCTCGAGATGCTGTTTTCCCAGAGTGCCGCTCTTCCCAATCAGCAGGGATACCCTCCTGTTATAACCTTATGCAGTACAGCAAAACCGTTAGCAAAAAATATATACGAGACGTTACGCTTTTGGTTTTCTGTTGAAGGGGGGTGGTGGTGGTGGTGGTGGTGTGTAGTGGGGGCCTTCGCTACAGAAATGCAGAGAAGTGAGGAAGGGTGAACCGCCTCACAAAACTGGCTGCAAAGTGACACAGTTTGACACACAGTGTGGCACAGAGCGAAGGCCCCCGGTAGGACGGGTTAGCCCAACCCCAGCGTACAACAGCACAGCGCCTCCCCTCCCCGACACAGAATGATGCGCTCCGTGTCCATCCGCGCACCCAAGGGCAGCGCGGGCATCCTCAGCGTCGACTCGTTTGCCCCTGCCAGGGCGGGGAACGGCTCTCTTGTATACCTCCATGGCTTCATGAGTGTGAGGCGAAGCGAGAAGAGCGACGCCCTTGCAACCCTAGCGCAGAAGCATGGCCTCGGTTTCGCACGGTTTGACTTCAGGGCGCACGGCGACAGCACGGGGGTGCCGATGCGCGACATCATCCTCTCGGGCATGCTTGACGACGCACACGAGGTGTTCGCATCCCTCCCTGATCTGGGACCCCTCTATCTCATCGGGTCCTCCATCGGTGCGCTGGTTGCACTGAAGCTCTGCGCGACACTGCCAGATCGCGTGCTCGCCCTGCTGCTCGTTGCCCCTGCAGGCGGGCTTGCAGCCCGGTGGGCTACCCTCCCGATTTCCAACGGGTGTTTCACCATCAAGTCGTCCTTTGTTGGGGACACGGATATCTCCGAAGACTTCCTGGCAGACGCACACCGCAACGGCTGGCACGATGCCCCCCTGGCAGCGGGTGTGGGGAGCACCCCCGTGATGGCGGTGCACGGTGCGCTGGATGACAGCGTCCCCCTGGCTGATGCGGAGCGGCTGTTTTCCCTGCTACCAGAGGCGGCTCCCAAGAGGTGGGTGTGCTACCCGCAGGGGGGGCACCGCCTCAATGAGAACATCGGCGAGACGTACGATGCATTCCATGCCTTCCTCGTCGGCAACGGCGTGAAGGGGGTGCAGGCGTGAGGCAGGGGTGAGGGGAGGCTGGGCTTCAGCCGCACGGAAAATTACACGGGTCCGCCTCCCCGCCCCCCTCGCAGATTTTGGGGGAAGGTGGTGACATGGTTCACGCCTGTGCTAACGTTTTTTTGCGCATATGGGCGGGCCAACGCCGTCTATCTGTCGACAGCAGGCCCTGGAGGCCCAAGGGGAGGGTGGGGTGTGCAGTTGGAGTCAGCACTGCTGTGGCTAAAAACCCACGGCTTTCCCTCCCACCCCTTTACAGCGTGTGGGGCTCGGAAGATTGTGGGTCCTTTGGGCGTCTTCCCGGTGTGTCTTGTTTGTGTGCTTTCCTGTCTCTGCGCCCCACCACATAAAAAAAATATCAGCGCACCGCACCTCCCAGACACACAGGCAAGACCAAGCATGCCTGTTGATGCAATGGAGGTGTTCCTGAAGGACACGCTGTGCGGGGAGCAGCATGCGGTCTACATCGGGGAGGGCGACACGCCGATTCATCTGAAGGCAACGGCACTCGATGTGGCGCTCGGGTCGCCTGCAGATCTGCTTGCCGAGGACGTGGAGCTGTCGGTGGATGGGGAGGTGCTCGACGACAGCACGCCTCTCTGCAGTGCCGCAGGTGTGTCGCAAGGGTGCTGCATCGACGTGGCGCTGTCGGGTGCACGCTTCGTTCAGATGCTGCGGAAGCAGGAGTGTGACAACCCCTATGGGTCTCGCGTGGACATCGCCGCCATACCTGCCTGGGCACAGCGTCTGCGTGATGTGGCGCTTGCGGTGGTACGGTGCGAGAGTATGGCGTTGTGTCACCTCGACGAGTTCCTTAATGACAGACTGGTCGTCGCCGCAGCGGTGCAAGGCAACTGCGACGCACTTCAGTTCGCTTCCGAAGACCTGCGTGGGGACGAGGACCTGGTGTTGAACGCTATGGATATGGACGAGGAGATCCTGAAATACGCATCACCTGCGCTGCTCAGAAACAAACCCTTCGTCCTCACTATTGTGCAGCGCTGGGGTTATGTTCTCGAGTATGTCGATGCATCGCTGCAGGCCGATAGGGAAGTGGTCATGGCAGCAGTCCAAGCCTGCGGCGAGGCACTTGCATACGTCTGTGAGTCCCTCCGCAATGACAGGCAGGTGGTCATGGCGTCAGATGATTGCATCCGGTACGCAAGTGCTACACTGCGCAACGACAAGGAGATTGTTATCCGTGCCTTACGGAGGGGCCATTTATTTGATCCAGAGACACTGCCTCACGACAGGGAGATGATGCTGAATGTCGTACGCCTGCAGGCCCTCTCCGTCCATAGACATCCCCTACTGATCAACGACACGGAGTTCCAACGCGAGGCTGTGTTGTGGCGCGGTTCTCTGTTGGAGGATGTCTCCAAGTCGGTCCAGCCGTGCTCAGATGTGCCGCTTCACCAAGACCGAGACCTTATCCTTGCAGCAGTCGAGACCTACCCCATGGCGCTCAAGCATGCCCACCCTTCCCTGCAGGGCGACAGGGAGGTGGTGCTCACTGCGATGCGCAGCAGAGGGAAGCGGCATCCGCAGGATGGTGTACTTCGCTACGCAGCCTCACACCTGAAGCAGGACGAGGAGGTGGTGTTGGCAGGTGTGCGGCGTGCCCCAGGCGAGCTCAGAGAAGCAGACGACTCGCTTCGCACCAACAGAGACTTCGTGTTGCAGTGTGTCATGCTGCAGGGACGTGCCTTGCAACACGCCGACCGCTCTGTTCGTAGCGACAGGGGGGGTGAACCTTTTGAACGGGCGCCTCCACGTGGCGAACCCCGGTAACGGTGAGGGTAGAGACCGGCGAAGATCCGTTCATTTTTCCGCTGCGTGCCCTATTTCAATACAGCGGGGGGCCCTTTCTCGCAGCTTTGAGCGTTATTGATGTTGTGGTGTTTGTGATTTCCCTTTTACCGTGGTGCACGCAACAGCTGGCGCTCGTCGGCTCGCAGGTTACGAGGCAATTGCTAGTCACACTGCTTGAGAGGCCTTCGGGCATTCGTTTGCTAGTAGCTTAGCTACACTTCTTCACTCCGTCTGAGGGGGCGGGTAGGGGGCTGCCATCAGCCCCCTGCCGTCCTGTGGTGTGTGCCCTTCTAGCTTCCATTTTTAAATCTAACACCGGTGTGTGTCCCGTGTGTCTTTTCCCTTCCCCACCCCCACACACGCATGCCGGACGGACGCTGGATAGCCTGCTCGACAGGCTAGCTCGGACCTGTGGCCGACGGGCCGGGGTCGGACCTCGTTCGGTTCAAACCCAACTAAAATGTTCGTAGCGACAGGGAGGTGCAGCTTGCTGCAGTGGCACAGTGCCCGGAGGCCTTAGAGTGGTGTGATGAGTCGATCCGCAGCAACAGAGATGTGGTCCTCACAGCCGTGCGGAAGGATGGTGCTACATTGCGGTATGCTTCGGACAACCTGCGCAAGGACCGGGAGGTTGTGCTTGTTGCTGTAAAGACAGCCGAGTGGCCATGTTTTGCTAGCGAGACATTCGGCAAGGACGAGGAGGTGGTGCTCGCAGCCATACACACTGACGGGAATTTTCTTCCTCGCGCCGACGCTTCGTTTGCCAGCAACAGAGATTTCATGCTTGCAGCCGTACGCAAGTGCGGGTGTGCTATTCGCTTTGCCAGCGCTTCACTGTGCCGTGACAAAGAGCTTCAACTAGCGGCCGTCTTGCAGGACGGGAGGGCGCTGCAATTCGTCCATCCTCCACTGCGAAACGACAGGTCGCTTGTGCTTCAAGCGGCTCGTTCACACGGCGAGGCACTCCGATATGCCGATCCGGTGTTCTGTGGTGACGAGGAGGTGGTGCTCGCAGCCGTGACGAGTTGCGGCAGTGCGCTGCGCTTCGCCGACCCCCCACTGTGGAACAAGCGTGAGGTGGTGCTGGCGGCTGTGCGCCAGGAGGGATGTGCCCTGAAGCACGCCCCCACAGCACTGTGCTGCGATAAGGAGGTGGTGATGGCGGCTGTGTGTGCCGATCCAGACGCCTTCGCCCACGCGTCTGCCCCGCTGCGCCGCGACAGCGACATCGTTGCTGCCGCCTTCCCTGAGCTGCATCAGAACAAGAGACGGCGGAAGTGAAGAGGGCGGGGTACTACCGTGCCTGCCGAGACTGGCCAATACCCTCCCACCCTGAGCGGACCCCTTCAGCACAGAGAAGAATATGGCACCGCGTGGTGTGACTTAGTGGAGGACAGCGGGATCGGCTTCACCATATTGTGGCCTTTTAGAGACAATCCGACGGCAAGGCCTCAGAGGCTTAGACGCGGGGGGTGGGGGGGCGGGGGTCAAAGTTGGTCATATTTTGGAACATTTTTTTGAGGACCTCGCCGGGGTCTCCTTTTAGTTAAGCTGCGGCGGACGTGTGATGTGTGAAGTGTAGAGTTGGTTCCGAGGCACTGATCCAAATATGCGTGTATCTCGCTGTCTTCTGTTCACGTGTTCATGTGTTCCGCACCGAGTGCCCAAACCCCCCCAGCCCAGTACACTGCACTTTACAGCACGAACGCGTTCGCCCTTTGTGCGACAAAAAAGGTGAACGCCGTGCGTTCGTTTGGTCAGCGAGAGGGGATCTGCCTGCACCCACACAGGGCGCCACCCAGGACGCTGGCCCCTCAGAGTTGCGCCCCGAAACCGCCCCCCCCCCCCCCCCCCTCCCTTTGCGCACTGCGAGACTTGCCTTTGCCTTCACTCGACAATCAAACGCCCCTCCCTTTTCCCCGATACATCAGCTTGATCGCCTCCATGGAAGCAAGAAGGTGATGGGGGTGGGACGCTTCAGGCCTGGGGAGCCCTCCCCTCCAAAGGGAACCATGTGCGGGAACGCCTTCCCCCAGATGTCCTTCGTGAACATGGACAGGGGGTTCGTGGGGTCAACGCCGCTGTAGTAGGTTGCGTCCCCAGCACCGCACCCAGGAAGTGTTCGCGGCCATTCGCTAATATTGAGGTCCCCCCTGGCTGATGTTTGGTGACGGCATGCACATACTCTGCACGCGGCCTGACGTGCTTCGTGATCAGGCACAGGGTCGTGACCGACGGGTGTTCAGCGAGAGAGGTGACTCCTGTAATCAGCGACTCCGTGACGAGTGACTGCGTCACCTTTCCCGTCACAAAGGTCTCCGGGCCTGTCTCGCCTCTCCTCAACTTGAGGTAATAGTCGATGAGGGTGGGGGCGTCGGAAGTGCAGCTTTGTCTCTGCTCAGACGTGTCAACACGCCCCGTCGTCGCCTTGCGTTTCACAATTCTGTGCCGCCTGCAGAACTGCCTCGCCCAGTCCACATCGAGGTGGCACAACCCTCCGGAGCGCGCCGAGTCCTGGCGTCGGAGCGAGAAGCGCTCTTGCCTTCCCCGCGTTAATCCTGCGGCGTTACATCCCATCTGTCTTACATCGAGAGTTACCCTTCCCCCACTGAAATATCTCGCTTCCTGGACAGAACGCTGCACATCAACGTTGATCCCCACGGTGCGCTAGTGTTGGCAACCACTAGTGGAGTCGACAACTGAAACCTCGACAACTGACTGGGTTGTTGACGACAAGTGCCAGTTGTCGACTCGACAACTGGCACTTGTCGAGTCGACAACTGGCACTTGTCGACTCGACAACTCTATACACTGTACTGCAGGAAGAACGCCCAAGTATGAAGGGGAAAACGCACAGTTGGGTGTGTGCTTGGGATATGAGGTGTGGTGGCATATCAGCGCTGGACTTTGTTGCGAATTTCCTTGTGCCGTTTCTCCCTCCCACAACCCACATCACCAGGGTCTTGCAAGCCCTGACCAGATTACCTCCATTGTTGAATAGATACACACACGCCAACAGACACACACACACACAGCTATCAATCATGCCTGCCTCTGCCAAAACCACGGCGAAGAGAAGCAGAACGGAGGAAACCGCCCCGAGCTCGGCCCCCCCGACGAAGCAGCCCGCCACTCAGCCGGGCTTTATTCAACTTTTTGTTGAATACTACGTCGAGCCGGAGGAGGGGGGGCGGCTGTCGAACACAGCCCTGAAGGCACTGATCGGGAAGATCACGGGCAAGCCCATAAAGGGCAACGACGGGACCGTGAGCGCGGCGATGGGGGCCAGGTACAAGGAGTACCAGGGGGGGACGGTGTCGGAGAAGTCGGCGAAGGAGGCGCAGCTGGAGAGGTACTCCATCCGCACCAAGGGGGGGACGGATACGGAGTTCATTGGTGTGAGGATCACACCATCTCCATCAGCCTCCGCCAAGTCCAAGGCGAAACTGGAGCAGATGCAGAAGCTGCACCCGCACGCCGCCCTCACCTCGGGCGTAAAGATGTCCCGGCTCTACGCCGCAGAGGTGAAGCTGGCTGCCCCCCAGAAGACGAAGGCATCCTCGAAGGCAGACAAGATCTTTCCTCAATACTCAGGAAGGAAGAGAGACGTGTCGTCGTTGCAGGGAGCAGCCAACACCTTTGCTCCAAGAACCGTCGGGGGATTCTACGAGTTCATCGTGGAATCTGGGCTGTCGACGGTACAGAAGGTGACCCAGAATGGGCACATTCTGCGCCTCACCCTGCGGAGGCTGCGCGCAACGCAGGACTTGGAGGCGAAGGAGTACGAGGTGGACCTGCACATCCCCTCCAAGTACCTGCTGGACCCGGGTCACGCTGCGCAGGTCAAGGACCGTGAGGGGATCGTCGTTGTGAGGCAGCTGCTGGTGGATTCTGGCGGCGAACAGTCGATACAGGCAACGACTGACACCGGCAAGTTTACAGACTTGCTGGATGGCGACGAAGATGAAGAAGAGGAACTGGACGATGAGGCAAGTGAGACTGCCCCCCCACCTAGCCCAAGCCAATCTAACTCAGGCCCAACGCAGGTGGATGTGGATGACATTTGATGATCCAGTGTGAGTGTGGAAGCGTCAACGTATATGAAAGCAAACGGAAGAAAAGGTGCAGAACGATCGCAGTGACACTTTCCCTTTTTTGGTTATCACTCTTGACGTCATCCTCCCCCCGCCGGTTCCTCAGGCATAGCCTTTTTTGTTGGGATGCACACACACACCACAGGAGAGCCGGGTGGGAATGGTTCCGAAGAGACAATGCAAGATGAAATGTCCTTGATGGCTGAGGGTATTCGCAGGTCACGATTTGTGGCAGGGACGTCCATCCGGAAGTGCGGTGAAATCTCGAAATGCATTCGAGAGACGTTTCGGGAGCACGGGAAGGCGCCTGAGAGGCACGGGCTCTCCCCGGCGACGGTGAGGAAGCATGAAGAGCACCTCCAGAGAGTGGTCGAGGCAAGGAGGGGTAGTTTGCTCAAAACTCTCGAGCACATTGTCGAAACACACCTGCATCGCATCGACATGGAACACCCTCGTGTTGTCCTGACTGCTGATGGCTATAACCCGGGCAGCAGGGACCTCACAGCCAGGATCCGCTTAGCTGCAGGTATTGCTCTAAGCTTTGGAAGCTGGCAACGGTCGAAGCAAGATCTACTCAGCCTGTGCCTCGGAAAGGACTATGGAGCGCGACCTCATTCTTTTCGAGATCCAACAACTTCAAAGTTGGGGCGAGAATGGGCTTTGGGGGGGTTCAGGACATACTCCGAAGTTAATGACCGCCGTTGGGGCATTCAATGTGTGTTCATGTGTTGTTGCGGGCAGCTGGGAAAAGGCAACAGGATCTCTCTACCGAAGACTTGAGTCTGCTGGGCTGGCGGACCACGTCAAAGAGAGAGGTCAGAGCGGGTGTGTCTTTTGGATTGATCCGAAAAAACCACCGAAAACCATACTGAACGTGTGTGTGTGTGGCAAGGAACCTTGGGGTGTGCCTCCCACCCCTACTCAAGAAGAAACCCAGTCTCTCCCGGAGGAGGTTCATGAATTTCGATGCATTATTTGTGACTACTCCTCAGCAAAGAAAACGTCTCTGTTTGCACACTACGATGCAAAGCACAGACCAGGGAGCAATGTCCCTTGCTCGTCATGCACAATCGAATGCAAAATATGTCACACAACAATAAGATTGAAGGGACAAAGCCAGCACTACCTGGCCCACCACCCCCGCTCTCTCACAACAAAACGTTGCTTACTTTGCTTTGAGACCTTCCGTAGTGTCCGTGAACGCGATCTCCACATGAAGACTGACCATCCTTGAGAAGGGGACAAGGAAATTCGCAACAAAGTCCAGCGCTGATATGCCACCACACCTCATATCCCAAGCACACACCCAACTGTGCGTTTTTCCCTTCATATTTGGGCGTTCTTCCTGCAGTACAGTGTATAGAGTTGTCGAGTCGACAACTGCCAGTTGTCGACTCGACAAGTGCCAGTTGTCGAGTCGACAACTGGCAGTTGTCGAGTTTGAGGTTGTCGACTCCACTAGTTGAGGTCACTCGTAACTACCAAACTAGTGCACCGTGGGCCCACATTGTTGGGGGGGGGGGGGCAGGTACAATTTGATTTCACCTTTCACTTACGTGGCAATCACAGAGCCACCACCTCCACCCCCCACCCCTCCCACATGGCAACACACACGCCCACACCCTCACACAGGAGGTGCCCAGAGGCACACCACCACACTCCAACCCCCGAAGCCCCCCGCCCCCGCCCCCCCCCCCCTCTCTTCGGGGCACGAGAGGCACCTTCACCGGAGCGGGGCGGGGGCGGGCGGGGCTGGGTGGAGAGGGCCATTGCCTCGTCAGGGGGGTGGGGGGCCTGCCGTGCGCAGCAGGCTTCTCTCCCCCCCCTCGATCCCCCCCTTCCCCGCCCCCTCCCTCGGCCTTCGCCCGCTGCGGTGCAGCGGGTGTGACGGAAGGCAAGATGATGTACAACGGGCAGTGCTACACGAGCTTCCCTGCGCCGCCTGCAGGGTTGCCCCCGATGTCACCTCCTAGGCGGAAGAGGCTTACGAAGGATGAGGAGGAGAGCTGTATGAAGAGGCTGACGTTCATAAGGGAGAAGAGGGCTTCGCTTGTGCCGCTGACGCCACGCGTGGTGTTGGACTCTGCCAAGCTGCAGAGCTCGACAGAGCGGCTGTATGACGTTGAGGTGAAGCGGAGGCAGCAGCGCGACGCCGCGGTGCAGCGGGCCCTGACATCCAAGACGTCGCGCGAGGTTGTCATCGAGCCGTCACAACTCGCAGAGTCTGTGGACAGGCTGCACAAGGTGGGGCAGCAGCACATCAAGGACCTGTCCCAAAAGCTCGATGCGAAGTACAACCAACGACCTCCTGCGCGAGTCATATCCCGCGACAAGATGCAGGCCTTCAACGACAGATTCTACGCCTCTCGAAAAGTATGGCGCATCCTTGTGGGGGTCAGCCGTTTGGGAATTGCCTTGGGATAAGAATGCATGCGCTGTTTCTTCAACATATGCTATGAGATATGAGGGTGGGCGGGTGGGGTGTGTTTTGCAGCGAACCTCCCCACTTTCATCCACCCCTGGGCCCTGTGCATGCAAAAAGGTTGCCCCTCACTCCTGGTGTAGCAGAAAAGGGGGGGGGGGGGTTTTACTACGAACGTACTACGAAATATGGGGGCTTCTGCTACACCAACCCCCTGCCTTGTGGTGCACCGCCCCTTCTCTACTGTGCAGGAGGAGAAGAAGGAGAACACCGAAAAGCTGGTTCAGAAATATGTGTTCGACCACGACGCGCCGAAGCTTCGGATGTCACGGCAAAAGCAGGTATGCAGGGCCCCAGATAAGGCAGGCACACACCCTATGTAGTGGCGATCCCCTTATCTTGCACAAGAAAAAGGCTGTAGAGTGGGGGTTTGTTAGCGTCACCGTGCATGGTGACGCGGTTGGTTCCCCCTCAGCCTTCTCCATCACCTGTCTACTATGCTACTCCTCCATCTTCGATTCGGAACGACAGGACGAGACGATCTCACGGCTGACAGGGAAGTAATGTCCATGGCTTCCAGCAGCGGTGCTTCTCTCCACCACCTTGTGCATCCAGAGCGGCGTTGCTTGCAATGGGTGAACGCTGAGCGCCTACCCCTATGGTCCAAATTGTGATACTTTCACTGTGATACGTTCCAAAGAATGTTCACATGGTGTGCCGCACTGTGGCAACGTGGTCCTGTGTGTTCGGCCCACACCAACAGGGTTCGGCATCCCTGGCGCCTTATACACAACAACCTTGTTGTGATGCTTCTGTAGAACCTACCCCCCTTGTTGACCTGTGCATGCAAGCTGCAGCCTTGTGTTGCCACGGCCAGCCCTTCCCCTTCCACCCCCCCTCGAGTCAGTACCGCCCCCGCCCCGCCCCTTTGCACACGGTGTTTCCACCCTGTGTGCGGGGGGGGTGAGCGGTGGAGGGGGCACAGTTTGCACAGCTCGGCTTTGCCACTGCCTGTGGTGTTGTTGGGGGTATTCCTGAAGAACCCACCCCGTCCCCCTTCCCACGCGTTCCACAGAACTTTCGGCAGTCATTGGCTCGTTGTCTCGTTTTGCTGTCACTTGGGGGCACAGATTTTGTAACTCAAGACACACCTGCGCGTGGGTCCGCACAATACAAGCAAGCGACAGACCCACCGAGCATTTGTAGCTCGATATTGCATGCCAGGGCCCTTGAATGTTCACCCCCCCTCCCATCAAAGGGTACACGCTATCACCATGTTCCTCAAAGCCTTGGTGGTTGCCGCGGCGTGCGGGCTGTGCGCTGCTGACGGAGGGGTCGTGCTGGCCAACACAGGGTCCGCAGGCGGGCGCTCCGTCGAGAAGGTCTTCAAGGCTTACAAATGCCAGAAACCCGTGGACCAGCTGCAGTTCGGAAAGGAAGCGAAGGATGCGAAATGCCATTTCAGGGAGCTGGAGGTGACGGACGCCTCCTTGTCACTGATTGTCGACAACGGGGATCTCGCGGTGAACGCAACGGTGGAGGGTACCCTCACCGAAGGCTTTGACGGTGGCTTCGAGCTGCAGCTGGACCACGACGAGTCGGGGAAGAAGTTCCGCTACACTGGCGAGGGATCGCGGAAGGAGTACGGGATCCCCTTCTGCAAGAAGTTCAGCCACACGGGAACCTGCGCGGAAGGCAGTTTCAAAGGAAGCGTGCAGCGCAACATCCCTACCCCCCTCAAGGGGTATTGGACGGCACGCCTGACCTTCCGCGCCAACTCCGGGGACACCATCGGCAGGGTGACATATGAGTTCAAGGTTGCCACCAAGACGCTCCGCAAAGTCACGTCTCCGGAAAGCGGCACAAAGCAGGAGGCAGCGGAGCAGGCTGATGGCCAGCAGACCCCCGAGGCGGAGCTCTAAGCGAGACCACCAGCAGAAGTGTAGGGCTTTTGGCTGGCTAGCGGGGTGTGGTGCCAGTCTCGAGTTGAGACAAACGCAGGTGGGGTAGGAGCGTGTGTGTGTGGGTTGCAGCAGGATCACGATAGCTTGATGCAAACCAGGTTGGGCGTCCTGCCGTACGGCAGGGACACTCAGCAGGTGGGGGGGGGGGGGGAGAAGGCTGGCCTGAGGGCTTACAGTTATTCCGATCGACAGGGTGGGGGGGGGGGTGGGGGGGGTGGGGGGCTGTTGGGTATGGGGTTTGAGGGGATTTCGAAAAAATTAACGTTCGAAATGCCTACGCCCAAAACCCAGCCGGTGTTCCCCAGTAGAGCTACACAGGCAAAAAAAAAAGAATAAAGAACGGATGGCCGGAAAAAAACCAATCGGTTACAACACAGGCCGAGACACCTCCCGCTGCGTCTCAGGCAGTATCTGCACTGAAGCGTAGTGAGGTGGGTACCGTGCCTTGCCTTCTCCCCAACACTGCGGAGCTGCGGTGTCGAACGTTTTTTTTTTCACGTCTTCGCCAGGCTGTATCCTGACACCAAAATCTGGTTTTTCCGGTGGCGAAAAAATTTTCTCGACCCTCGATTTTGCCAGAATTGTTTTTTTACCCCTCAATTTTTTTCGGCGCCCTTCGGGCGCCGAAACCTCAACCCGCTCGGTCAGTCATGCCCTGCCCCGCCCTTCTGGAACCTCCGCCCCAACGCGTACTTGCCGTTGCCAAATTGCCCGAACGAGGTCTTCCTCTGCATTATTTTGTCCGTCTGGATGACCTGAATGTCATCAACTGAAGCCCGCAGCGGAAACTGAGAGGCCGGACTCCAAATATCCTCGCATACTTGAGGACATCATCGAGCAAGTCTTGCGGGGAAGTGTAAACCATAAACAACCAAAGTGTACGTGACTGTTAGCAACTTCTTGACGGAACTGGCGAAGCATAGTCTTCAACGTCGTCCACTGCGCAACCAGAGCGTCCTCCTGTGCCTGCCTTTGACACAGTCGTGAAATCCAAAAGAGGACACAAATTTCGCTGTCGATGTATCGACCAGCTTGGCCTGCTGTGCGTTCGGGGCTTTGAGAAATAGTTGAAAAGAAATCTGACCTCCAGGGAAACTCGGACTTTTTTCCCCCCAGCCAAAAATCCCGTGGCGAAAATATTTTTTTTCGCCAAGCTGATTTCCAGAAATATTTTTTTTTGGGAGAAAATTTTTTTTTTCGCCACGGGGGATATCCACTGGTCTTCGCCACCGCGCTGTCTGCTCGGTGGAACGCAAGGAATCAGCCAGCCCTGCCCCCCGCCCCTGCCCCTTCCCCCCCCTCGCCTCCGCCCCCTCCCCCTCCCCTCGCCTGCTAGCAAATCATCTCATCGCAGTTCCGCACGCTTGGGCCAAACCTTATTCCTTTGTCTGTGCTGCTGTTCTGCCTTCTGGGTGATTCCCCTCCGGCATCTGCCCCAGAACACTGCGAATTCAGTCAAGGAGGTTTCCTCGATTCAGATGGTTCTTCAGTGCTGCATCCCCGGGCAGCGTGACACTCAGGCGCACTCCGCATCGTTGTCGGGGATTCTGCTGATGGGGGTGTTGATCGCGGCTGTCAAAATTGTGTCGACGTCGATGCATCTATCCAAGTTCTCTCAGCTCATCTGTCGGCCCTGCGTTCTTCCTCATGAAGCTTTTGGACTCCTCAGGGTAGAGAACGACATATTCACATGCATTTTGGTTTGCACGACACGCAACCGGCACTGGCACACCGAAGGCATCAATGTCCCCCCCCACAATACTGTGGAAGCGGTCCGAGGTGACGTTCTCCTGCATTGCAACAATAATAGAAATCTACAGCTGGCTGTGAACCTGCACGAGGGCGGATCTACCCAGGGTTTTGGCCGAGCCTGCCCCCTTTGTTGACCTGGGCCCAACCACCTGTTCAACCCCCTGACTCTACCGTGCACACCCAACCCACCCCACAGGCCCCCCTCCCTCCCCCCCTCCGGGGCGAGGGCCCACATCCCACGGCACCGCCATGTGGCTGCGGGTCGTCGGCTCTGCCGACACCCTCAGCCGCGTCGGCGCCTCTGCGGGCGTCCAGTGGGATGTGGACGCCGACAGCCCCCTCGGGGGCCGCGAGCAGATGGAGCGCCTCCAGCGCCTGCTGGGGCTGGAGGGCGTCCCCTTCACGCTGTACCGCGTGCACGAGCACATGCGTGGGGAGCCCGCTGCACTGCAGGACACGCCTGGGCAGAACGGGCTCCAGGGCGAGGTGTGGGTGGAGGTCCAGCCGCCGCGCGAGGCTGGCGCTGCCGGCGGCGCTGGGGGGAGCCCCTCCGTCGCGTCGATCTGCGTCCACCCCGCCCTGGTGCAGTTCCAGCGACCCAATATGCTGTACCTCAGGCTCGTCCAGAAGCACACGCAGAGGGGGCAGAGCAAGCTCCGCGTCCTCATCCTGACCACACGGTGCGTCTACCTCTCCCACCCTAGCCAACAGCCGACGCGCTGGTTGCTGTATAATGAGATCAGCGAAGCGGTCATAGTGACGGAGCCCAACGGGGACTGGGTGCTGCTCCGTGGTGTTGCTCCGGAGCACGACCTTCTGGTGTGCCTTGTGGATCACCACAACAACATCCCGGTGCACACCACCGCGACGGAGCTGTCGCACTGCCTCCACAAGTCGGGCATCGCGATTGTGGCATGGCCCCACGGCCTGCAGAGGCTCCTGGAATCGGCACATCTCCACAAACACCGCGGGTTCATCCCCCTCCACAGAAAGCATGCTGCGCTGCGGCATGCTCCCGTGCCCTTGATGCGGCCCGGCGTGGCGCATCCCAAGCTGAGGCAAAAGCGTGTGCCCGACCCAGCGGCAGAGCCGGATGACAGGCTGGCGCCCATCCTGAAGGAGCAGGCCGGTGCGATAGGGGCCCTGAAGGAGGAGGTGGAAACGTTGCGGCGGAGCACAGTGCAGAAGCGGGAGGAGGTGCAGCTGCAGGACAGCGAGGCGATGCGTTCGCTGACGGAGGAGGTGATGCGGCTGAAGAGCCAGAATGCGGAGCTGGCCAGGTCGGTGCTGGCGGCGCAGACGGTGCCACCCGTGGGGCAGGCGGGGAGCCCGCCGGCGGTGCCGGCGGCGGCGCAGCCGCCGCAGCCTCTGCAGCCGACGGTCACGCTCCCTCAGAATGAGCCGTCGCCGTCGCCGCAGGTGGCGCCGGGTCCTGCGCCTGTGGTGGAGGGTGGGGAGGGTGGTGCGTTCAGCCCGCCCAACATTGCTAGCCCCCCGTTGCGTGCGGCTGCGCCGCCCAGTGCGGCGGTGGGGGCGCCGGTGTCGGGGCTGACGAAGGCGCTGCTCATAGGGGTCTCGCACGGCTCGGAGCTGCCGGGCAACACGCGGAGCCTCGATATTGTCTCCAACTTTGTGGCGAGTCTGAATGCGGCTGCGACGGAGGTGCTGAGCGATGTGTCGCTGCCCGGGCTGCAGTGCTATGTGCCGACGTACGACAACATCGTTGCCGCCTTCAAGTGGCTGGCGGAGGGCGCGCTGCCAGGGCAGAGCCTCTGGCTCAGCCTGGCCCTGCAGGCGAGGGATGGGGGCTGGCTGACCAGCGACGGCCGCACCGTGTCGCCTGCGGAGCTGCACCGGCTTGCCGTCGCGCCGCTGCCAGCAGGGGTGCGGCTGACGGTCCTGCTAGACTGTGTCCCGCCCACCGTCACGCTGGACCTGCCCTACTGCCTGACCTGTGCCAGCGGCGTTGTCGCGGCAATGCGGAAGGACAGGCCTGTGCCGCACACCGAAGCGCAGCTGGTGGTGCTCGGCGCCGTGCTGCACACACAGCCAGGTGTCGGGAGGAGCCAGGGCGAACTCGCAGGCACGCTGACACGGGTGTATGTGCCAACCCTGCAGGCTCGCAGCCCGCTGACGTATGAGCAGCTGCTGCAGCATGTCAACGTGCCGCTGCACGATGCCACTGCAGGGTGGTACGTCCCTGTCATCAGCTCCAGCTACCCGCTGTCGAAGACCACGCTGGTGAAGATGCTCCCCGTGTCTCTCTCAGCGAAGCTCCCAGCGTCGCCGCCCGTGCAGCCGCCGCAGCCCCCATCCGCAGCGTCGCCTCCCCTCGCCACACCGCCGCACCCGCTGCCCAGCAGGGCCAGCACAAACCCGCAGCAGCCCACCCTGCCTGAGATCAAAGTCCCCCTCATGGCGCCCTTCGTGCAGCTCACAGGCGGGCCCAAGTCACCCCCACCAGGACAGCAGTCACAGGTATGCCTTGGCTGCAAGCCATTCGTTGTGGTTGCCGTGCCGTGTCACACGGCAGCCCTTTTTCTGGTGTCGGGAGCAGACAGCAATATGCCGTGGCGACCTACCGAATGCAACCACACCAACAGGACCAAGAGTACTGGCGGAATATGGTCTGCCACGCGTTCCTGATACCAGGGTCGGCAGCCTTCGAGGCGCCTTATGTCCTCGTCAGCTCTGCCATCTCTGGGAAGGTATGTATTGTGTGTTGGGCTGGGCAGCATCCCGAGGCACCGTGGGAAGGGCAGGCAAGCCCCTCTCCTTATGCCTGCAACAGGGCTCCTGTCAGTGGCAAAATATAGCAGGCATCGCTTTGGGCAACAAGGACATAAATCATCCTTATCAGGCTGCGGGAGTTGCGTTTGTTTTGCCCGGTTTTGATGCGCAAACAGCATCCTTGTCTTTTTCCCTCAGAGCCTCGGTCCGACATCACTGAGGACATAGGGCATGTGGTTTTGTTCCGGGGATCCGCAAGTTTCTGCACGCCGAGGTGCATTCACCACATCACCACCATCACCTCCCCCCTGCAGCAAGCCCGGCTCAACAAAGAGTACGTCTCTGCGTTTGTGTCGCAGTGGCCTGTTGTGCACGGCCTCGTCATCACCATCCGCCTGCTTGTTGAAGGGTATGCCCACTGTGACAGTTCAGTGGTGTGTGTGCTGCCAGCGTGGCTCTGATCCAACAAGACGCAACGTGTCTGTTCTCGATGGATGTTTATGTGAAGTTCTGCACATCCATGCAAAACCGTCACCCGACACCACAGGCAATGGCATGTCGCGCGCCGCTTCCAAGCATCCCAGGATCTGTGGGACTTCGTGAAAGCGAAGGTCAACGACCTGCTGGGGATGCGCGCCGTGCAGCGCCGCATGTACCCACACTCCCGGTATGGATGCCTTTGTGCTCTGCTCAACGAAAAGTAGCCCGCGGCTGCATTTTTTGCAGTTGCTGGGCAGGGTGTTTTCCTGTTCTGTTCTTGTCGCGAAAGGAGATCGATTTCAGCCGGGATGTCGCCTCTAGCGTGTGGTCGTCCGTTGCCATGGTGTCATTGAAACACTCGAACATGATTGAAGAGGAAGAGGAGCGACTCCCACGACCTGCCTGCAGGGCTTCTACAGCGGGCGGTATATCCGCGGAGCCCCCCTGCAGCGTGAGATCAGTCGCCGCGCCCACTCCTCGTAGGTGGGCTCCGCTCAGCACCGCAAGTGTGCGTGGTCCCTGATTACCTTGACGAGGTACTGGCGCAGGGCTTCGAACAAGCAGTTCCGGTAAACCGGAAGTCCTGCACGTCCGACATCTCCAGGACGCTCTGCTGCTGGCGGCGCCAATACTCGGGAGCGTCGTCGTGCGGTCAGCCAACGAGTCAGGATGTCATCCGCTGGTTCGGGTGCCTCCTCCGGGGTGGTGGGAGTCGTCAGGCGGGAGTCGTCCTTTTTCCCAGAAGACGGTGACGTCCTCGCCCGCGCAGTCTTCGTCATCATCCATGGTCTCTCCTTCCTCCACCAGGCCTCCTGCTCTGGTGACATCGGAAGGGTCTGCACCCTGTGCCTGAGGTTGCCACACCACACGCCACACCCCCACACTTTCCACACCGCAGAGATGCGCAGCGCGACGAGAACCTTTCGGTGACTGTGGAGGGGACAGGGCTGGCCGAAGCGATCAGCTGCCACGACCAGGACTGGCTCCAGGCCGTGACGGAGTGGGAGGTGGACAACGGCTTCGGCTTCACCAAGACGTCGCTTCCGCTGCCGCTGATGCCCCCCTTCCACCTGGACGAGGGTGTGGCTGCCACCGAGCACGACACCAAGATCTCGACCTACCTGCAGGACGAGCTGTCTGCTGACGACGAGACTGCAAAATCTGTCAGCTTCCAATACGACGCAGACTTCGTGAGGAACCTGAGCTACCACACCCGCCTCATGCCTGGGGCGCGTGTTCCGCCGTTGTTCATCGTTGAGGACAGCCACCTGAGCCACCCTATCATGGTGAACCAGGGCTTCCTGACGCGGTACGTCAAGGCGTGGAGCCGGGTATTCCCACACCTGGTGTGGGTGCACAACACAGACCAGGCAACGCTGATCGCGAAATGCCGTGTCACGGCAGACTTCTGGAAATACTTCACGACACGCGCCCCCCAGCTGCAGGCGGAGATGGGCGAGGGCAGCGTGGTGCCGTCGCCCTCCAGCGTCAAGTGGCTGGCGAAGTACAAGCTGACTGTGACATCCTCCTGCTCCCCAGAGGCAGTGCAGGTGTGGGACGGCGTGTGGTGCCGTGTCGTGTCCGAGTGGGAGCAATCCCTTCCGAAGTCAGAGCCCTCGTGGTCTCCTTCGCGGCAGCAGCCAGCGGCGAACGACACCCCCGCGTCACCAGCAGCGCAGCTCCCGACACCACTGAGACCGCCATCGCCCTCGGCCCACCCGCGCTGCAGCATCGAATTGTGAGATGAGCGTGCCGGGCAAGCTGTGGGAGAGGGGGGGGGGGGAGGGGGGGGGGGGATGCAGGAGCACCACCCTACCCACTCCTGAACTTAGATGTGAGCGGTGTAGCATCGCGGTGGGGGGAAGGGCATGTGTGGGTGGAATGCTTATCCTCGTGCATGCGTTGTGTGTATGCGCTGCCCAAAAAAACGGGGTGGTTTTTTTTGCTCTTTTTTCATTCGTTTTCAAGAGTGGTGGTGGTGGTGGTGGGGGGGGGGGTAGGGGTGGGTATACCCCTGTGAGAAAATGGGCATTTTCAGGACACACTCTAAACACCTCTCAGCCCCTACCTGACACACGCACCGACCCCAAAGGGTGCCAGAATGATATCCTGGGGCCACCAACACCATTTGTGGGGCCTTATGGGGTGTTTTTTGGGGTTCCGGAAAATTTGCCCACCGGTGGTTCCTGGTGGTACCGTAGGCCCACCTCTGTTTGCTGGACACGCCCTTTTGCTGGCACAATACGGGGTAGGCGTGGTGAAGGGGGTGTCGGAAATTGCCCGGACACAAGTTTCGACGATTGTGCCCCTGTCCCACTGATTTTTGCGCGAATTACTTGCACGTATAGGCGTGCCTTGGCCTGTACAGGCCTGGACAGGCACAGATTGCCTGTATGGATTGATATAGATGTGCATATCACAGGTATGGGCCTGTATGGTCTTGTTATCCTGTGTGGAGCCCTGCTGAAAAATCAGGTGGCTGTCGGTATTCACAGCCAGTGTGTTTCTTTCACAGAGCACCCGAAGCTCGTCAATACGCTTGCGCTTCAGGGCGCGCCTGTGCCTCGCCTGATGGGCCATTCGCCCATCACACCCCTCAACAGAGCCAGGTGTCACAGGAATGACTTGCACCGATTCGGGTGGTTTGCAAAAGCCTCCTCGTCATTTGCTTCGAATTCAGCAAATTTGTGCATAGTAACACAGTTCAACTGCTGAGTGTCTGTGCATTCCTGCTGTTGACACAGTGCTGCAGTGTGCGCAGCCAGGCATTGGCTCCCATGCTGGTAGGCAGGTGTTTGGACTTTGAGTTTCGAAAGGGTTTGGAGGCGTGCCTTCAGCCTATCGAAATGATTGCGCCTCAGCTGCTGATATCTCACCAGGAGCGCCCAGTTCTTTGCGAAGATGAGTTTCAGAAAGTACTGAGTTCAACTGTGGCACAGTGGCAGCGGCGCTCAACACAGGCGGCATGTCCTGTCATGGAGAAGAGTGTCGATTGCTATAGAATCTGGCCTGCGGGAGTAGCCTCATTCTACAGTCTGCGCGAGCTGGTTCCCGAGGGTGATATTTTCTTGGTAACAGGCTTGTGGGGTGGCACTAGCCATGTGAAGGGGTGTGAGTGCGTGTGCAGTGCCTATCCGGGGGGCACCGTAGGAACCACCGATGGGCAATTTTTTTAGAATGCCAAAATATCAGCACTGAGGTTGATCTGGTGGTGAAATCTCCACCACAAAACACTTTTGGGACGATCTGGGCACATTGGCACCCTTTACATGGCTTTCTGAGGTACTTTTTGGTGTTCCCGAAAAAAGATATTCTCTCACGCGTATAGGGGGGGGGTATACCCACCCCTAGGGGGGGGGGGGGGGCGCGGGAAGACACCCCCCCAGCCCCTCGCCCGCCGCTCTTCCTGTTCTCTCCTAGTCTCAATCACCCCACCACCCCCCCCCCCCCCCAACCCCGTATCTGTTGACTTTGCCTGACCCTTTTCACCCCACCCCACCGCCCTCTGCTGCCCCAGCGTAGATCTGTTGCTGCCGGCAGGTTGTGTCTTTGTTTGCTGCTGATGTTGCCTTTATTCTGTTCTACGTTATCGAATCGGGTTTTGTTATTGTGCAGCGCTGTCCTTTTTCTCCCCCCCCCCCCTACAGCTTTGTATATGTGTACCCCCCCCCTAAGAGTATGTATCAACGGGTGAACCGGGGGGTGGTATGTACGCATCAGATGTGGCCTGTCATGGCCTGGCCATCTGCTGGTGGTGCGTTTCTTCTTTCCCCTTTTCCAACACAACGGAAACTCATCAAAGGCGTCAGCTTCGCGAGGGGGGGAACCGACGCGTCAGCTAGATGTCTCCTGTCATCTCTAGCCTGCTACGCAGCAAGGAGGGCGCGAGTCAAAGGAAAGTCCAGAGAATGTGCTCTCACATGCTCTGTACTTCGCCTTCTCTTACTGTGCTCCCTGCATCAGTGTATCCAGTGTATCTGCAACGGGTGTGGGTGAGGTGGGGTGGAAAGGAGGTGATCTGCGCTTCGAAGGAAGGCCCGCATCAAAGCAAGAAGGCACCGCCCCCCCTATCAGCTCAAAGAGCTTTGCCTATGAAACGGCCTTTGGCGCATACCCCCGCCCTCTGTGCCAGGTTTCCACTTTGCCCTGCAAGCTGCCTTGCAGGTGGTGCCGCCACACCACCCGTGCCCACCAGGCAGGCCAGGAGGCCGCAGCGCCGGGCACTATGGCAAGGCGTGCCGTGGTCCCAAAGGGGCGTTTCGAGCTCCTCAACTGGATGAACGAATTCCTGGAGAGCGACTACACAAAGGTGGAGCAGGCGTGTGACGGGATTGCGTATGCCCAGATCGTCGACTGCGCCTGCGGGCAACGCATGCCGCTGCAGAAGTTCAACTTCGCAGCGCGGCACGAGGATGACTTCGAGCGCAACCTCACAGTCCTGCAGCAGGAGTTTAAAAAGCTGGGCATCGAGCACCCGGTCCCCGTCGCACGGCTTGCAAAGGGGCGGTTCCAAGACAACAACGAGTTCCTGCTGTGGTGCTTCTCCTTCCTGCACAACTGTGCAGAAATGCCGCAGGACTACCCATCCATCGCACGCAGGCAGGAGGCGCTGCACCGGCAGGTCCGCGCGAAAGGCAAAGGCACGCTGCCACCTGCCTGTGTCAAGACAGAGCTGGCCTACGGTATCGATCTGGATGCACCGCCCCCGCAGCAGCAGCAGCAGTCTTACGGGCAGCATGGGTACATTGATTCACCCGAAGTGGCTCCGGCACACCGGGGCAGTGGCGTGCCTTCGAGCTTCAGCCGCGTGCAGCCGGCAGGTGACAGCTATTTGGAGGGCGATGCGGTGCAAGGGTTTGCCACCGCCCCGGGTGGTGGCGTGCACAGCAGTGCAGCAGAGGCAGGGCCAGCGCCGGGTGTGCCAGGGCTCTCGGATGAGGATTATGCAGTGTTGAAGCTGGGGGACGAGCTGGCACAGGGGCTGTGCACCGCACGGCATGACCAAGAGGCGCAGAGGAGGTCGCTGGAGGGCCTTGCGAAGGAGCGCAACTCCATGTGGCAGCAGCTCCGGACGGTATGGCGGGGTTGGGGTGGGGTGGGGTGGGGGGTGTTTGGTAGAAATACGGATCGTGCATCAACAAAATGCGCGCGGCGGTGATATATTTGCAGCAGTGTTTAACCATGCCATGAGTTGTGTCTTGTTGTTGCACACCTCTCCACCCGCCCTCACAGATCGAGGAACTTTTGGGGAACTTCAAGGGGCTTGACTGCCCGTCAGTCGACGTGATCCGCGATATCCTGTACGAACGTGACCCGCGCATGGTTGACCGTTAGCACCTCGCGGTTTTTTTGTGCATTTCCTGCAGGGTAAAGCTCGCCGAACTTTCCTCCGATTTAGAGGTGAAGAATGCCGGACTTTTGCAAACTTGCCGGTCGCGACGACGCCGTATCCCCACCTGTGCCGCAAACCGGCTCGTTTTCTGTACGGCGGAGATGGGCCTTCGCTCTGTGCCATAAAAGCTGCCCCTTCTGCGAGGGTCGGGGACACTTTTTTTCTGCACTAACCGAGCCCAACCCCGCCCATCCCCCCTCCAGTGCAGCGGTTCCTTTCATTCAGTCTCAGATAAGGTTAGTGTAGCATGCCCCAAGCAGGCTGTCGCCTGCTGTAGATACGGGATAGATCGATATTATACTGCCGGACACACCACGGGGGGACAATGGAACGCCCTCCCCCCCCCCACCCTGGTGTGGGCAGTCGAAGAAGGAGAAGGAAACGACCCCCTTCGGCAGTATCCCCACCCACACCCCACCCCCTCCCCGTTGCTCCCCGCATGGTCAGCAGAGTGCCGTTTCAAAGGGTGGGGTGGGGGAACTGCTCGGCATGTCCTACACTGCTGCAAGAGACACACGCATGCGTTGCACCGCCAGGCATTTTTATCCCCCCACCCCTCATAATTTACACAAAAGCAAAGAGGGCAACCCTGCTAAGGGCCTATCGGGCGGCATGGAGAGATGGCTTGCCGGGGTGTGCGTGCTGAGTGTGGTGTCCTCCGTGCAGGGAAGTCTTGAGGGGCACACTACGGACGCCATCCTGGGGCAGTGTGCGAAGCAGGTTGACGAGGGGGAGCCGAAGCGTTTCAACGGCGAGACCATCGGGTTTGTCACGCCGTGGCACCCGGAGGGAAAGAAGAACGCACTGCGGTATGCAGGCAAGTTCACCTACATCAGCCCGCTGTGGTTTCATATCGAACCCGAGGACATCAGCAGCGAGGATGTGTCGAAGTGGACTGTGAGGGTCGCCCCTGCCTCCAACACAGCTGGCGGCAAGCCGGACAAGGCCTGGGCAGAGCAGCTGCAGAGTCGCGGTGTGAAGGTCGTCCCTATCTTCGCATTCTACGGCTGGACACGCCCAGCGCTGGCGAAATTCTTCATGGATGCCGATGCTGGGTACATGCAGCACTCCGCCTCCAGGGTATGCACAACGGGGAGGAGAGGAAGAGGGGTTGCGTTGCGCCTTGTGTTAGCGAGATGGTTCCTTGCCCCCCTCCCCCCAACAGACCTCTGTGCCTCCCCACCCCCCTGCCCCGTGTGCGAGCCTCCCCGACCTCGTATCCCTCCCATGGCATTATCTGCTGTCACCATCTGCTCTTCCCTCCCCACCCATCCGCCCTGCAGCAAATCATCAACCACTATGTGGACCTGAACCTCGACGGGCTGGTGATTGAATGGGGCCCTGTGCCTCTGAATGAATATTACACCAAGCTGGTGCCGTGGCTGTCGCGCATCAAGGGGAGCCTTGCGAAGTTTATCGAGCGCCCCAGCCTGCTGATGCTTTCGGTCCACGCGGACCCGACGAACTTCGGGGTGAAGCAGTTTGAGTCGCTCGCGACAACAGTCAACAAGTTTGTGTTGCACACATACAACTTCACAAGCCCTGCGATTGCGAGTGGGCCCAACGCACCGCTGGACTGGTTCAACGACATGCTGAAGGCGTGGAGCCTGCACAAGCGGAAGGACGCTGAAAACCTTGTGCTGGTGACGCTCAACACCTTCGGCAAGGAGTACCGCCAGGACTCCAAGCTGGATGTCGAGGGTTATAAGCAGGCATACGGCGCGCGTGACATGGATGGCGAGCTGACCCGGTGGGATGTGACGGGGAGGCAGTTCGAAGCGTTGCTGAAACGCTCGCAGTCCGACCCCTCCCTGCAGCTGGTCCACAAGTATGCCCGTGCTTTGTTGGGGCGTGCTGCGCTAGAATCACGGCAAAAGTATTGCGTCTGCAAATCATTAAGGGGAAAGAAGAACCAGCGGGTACTCGCCGATCGCGAGAACACCCACACCCGCAGCAGGCGGCTGGGAGACTTGCTTTTCCATTCACTCCCGGCAATCAAACCCCCCTGGCCGCCAGTCTCATGGGCCGCCGGAAGGGGGCGGGAGCCCCCAGCCCCAGGATCGCACCCACCAACGCGGGTCCCGCGATCGTAACCCCTCCCCCCAGTCCAGTATCAGCGAGGGCCGGCGGGCCGGAATCACGGCAGCGGCTTCACCCATTTGCGGCATCTACTGGCCTGCGCCCGGCGGCTCCGGAACTTTCTCCATGGCCTATAGGGGGCCAGAAAGAGGGGGCAGTGGTGGGCATCGCGGTGGCGTCGCCAGATCGGCTGGCTAACGCTTGCAGCTTCTTGGGCTCCCCCCCCCCCCCTCCATGTCCCCGTGCCTTCCCCATCGCATCGCTGCAGGTGGCACGACGAATTCAAGGAGCATTACGTCGAGCTGAAGGTCGAGGGCGAGCCGCGCACCATCTACTACCCGTCGCTGCAGAACATGAAGGACAGGATTGACGTATGAAGGGCTGCATTCCTTTGTGAGTTTATTTTGGTTGGGTTGGGTTGGCCCTCCTGCGGTTTCAAAGCACTGCACGGAGTGCGCGATCCCGCTGGGGGGACGGGGGTTGTGCACAGGGTATTCTGCTGCAGCGGAACTGCCGAAAATCCCACACTTGCGAAACCATATATACAGATTCTGCACAAAGCAAGCGCGACCGGCCTGGGCCTGTGGAACCTTGGGACAGGCATGGAGTATTTCTTCAGCCTTCTCTGATGGCATTACCTCTGTGCGAAGTGAGCGACACTCACTTGGTGTGGTTGCCGGGTCAACGGCTATGCGATGGGGGCGCTGTACCACTGCTCTGAGTGGGCACGCACAAAAGGAAACCGGTATTTTCCATAAAAAGTCATTCTCACACGCTTCAAAACACAGTTACACGTGTAGTGTCAGCGGAACCACCGTGCGCTTCTGCAACATGGCACTGCCCATTTCCCATTGCCCCCATCCCCCCTCGTTGCCTCGCATGGCCCCGCGTTTCAACCAGGTTGCAACGACCAGAATGAAAACCGAAACCCCATATGCGATGCCCGTGTGTTGAGAGGGGAGTACCCTCTGACTCGCGATGCATGCCGCGTCTCCTCCAATATCTCCAAATTCAAGCCAAGTATCTAATTCACAAAGGGGTACACTGAGCCAGTTCTTTCTTCTAAGAAGATGGGTGGGTGTCTTCGCTATTCGGCAAAGCTTTTCGGTGCAAATCTGCATTGTTTCTCATACAGTGCACAACCAAAAAAACGTGCGGTCAGAACAAGCGTCAGGCCGGATTGCCCTCGAGGCATTATCCCTTCACTGGGTCGGACCTGGACACGCCCAAAAAAGCGTTCAACTCGTTAACGTACCATTGTCGGCACCGTAGCGAAGACCGCCCTCCCCACAGCCATTTTTTCTTGCATTTCGCAGCGTTTGCCTCGGTATTTTGCTTGCATGTCCTCCTCCTTGTCCCACCCCCCTCTCTTCTCACCCCTTTAAAACCGAGGAGGTGCAGGGAAGAGGAAGAAATAAAGTCTCTGGTGTCCCGCCCCCCCCCGCCACACCGCCGTTACAACTGCCCTCCCCCCTCCTCCTCCTCTTTGGGGGATAAGAAGAATACGGGCAGTTCACGCATTCGCCGGCCTGACCCCTACCCCCCCCCCCCCCCCCCCGCAACCCCACCCCACCCCATCCCCTGCTCTTCTGACATGATCGCTACTCTAAAGACGAGGGTGCGGAGCACACAGCCCACACACCCACACCCCCCACAGAGGAGGCAGCCCTTCTTGCCCTTCACCCCTTCACCCCATCTCCCTCTTCTTTTTTTCCTGCAATGAAGAGTGCTGCCACCAAGCATGGGATGCGGTACGCGGAGAAGCGGACGGGGCAGGACCTGAACGGAGACGGTTATGTCGGACGGCCCCTGTCCCCAGGCCGCTATGACCCCTACGACGACCGCAGGGAGCCGTCTCGCCGGGAAGACCGCAGGGATGACCGCAGGGATGACAAGCGTGTCTACGACGACGATGTCAGTGGGCGCACCCGGGAGGAAAAGAAGAGCCCGCGCAAGGCAGCAGGCGGGTCTGTGAAGAGCCCCCCCAACGCGCCCCGGCCAGAACGCACCCCGGGGAAGGACTACGAGGTGTGGCCCCCGCCCGGCATGATGTACTACGTGGATGAAGACCCGCCCAACGGCAAGATGGAGCGGCGCCCCCCGTCGCCCCCGAACCGGAGGGAGGTGCCCCGGAAAAACGGGAGCCGCACCGTGAAGATCACAAACCTGTCGGAGACGTCCACATCCGTGCAGCCGCAGTGGGGTGGTGTGCCCAACCAGCAGCCCGTGTCCCCGCACCAGCGCATGGGTGGGTTCCATCCGATGTCGCCGCAGCAGCACCAGATGGGCTTTCAACAGGGCTACGGCATGATGCCCACATCGCCCCAGACTGCGGGGTACGGCACACCGCAGCGCATGCACCAGGGTGGCGGGTTCTACCCCATGCAGCAGCAGTACGCCCAGTCGCCGGGTGTCATGTACCAACAGCCCCTTTCGCCGCAGCAGATGCAGCCGATGGCTTTCTCCCCCCATCAGCAGTATTACTGAGTTGTGGGGTGAGGTGTTGAACCGTGTTTTCTTAGATGTATTGTACCTTGTATCAAAAGTGTAGCGGGGGTGGGGGGGTGGGGGGGGAGGAGTGTGCGGGATCTGTGTATAGAGCGGCGGTGCTTACCCTATGGGCTTGAAGGGTGGGCTACTGGCCTGCCCCGAACAGGTGGCACTGACGCCTTCCAAAAACATTCACGCGTGTGTGCGGAGATTGCATTAAGAGCAGGTGCTCGATGTGCTCTGCACTCCTACAAATACCTATGTGTCCGTGTGTGTGGCATCGTACGGCAGTTGAGTGTGAAATCACGCAGAAAGAAGCGTATGCGGTGAGGTCACGAACACAGGATCACTGCCTCTTATCTTGCTCTCAGGTAACAGAGATCTCAATGAGGACAGATCGTGTCTAGCTCGTGGCTTTGGCTCTGCTAAGAAAAGAAACTATGTTTTGTACTTTCGCGTCCAGTTCTCCCCTTCCGTGACATGAGTAGTCGCTAGCAAAAAAGGAAAAATCTGGGGGCCTTCACTTAGACTTGCAGGAAAATGAACCGTCGCCGTGGCAGTTTGAGAATCGTCACTCGCGGCAAGTCTCACGTCTTTCTCATAATGATCGCTTTGCTGCATTTCTGAGCCAAGGCCCCCAGGCCCAATAGAGGATACACAATATTGTGGGGTGGTGACGGCATTGATAGTTGTAGCACCAGTGGTGTATCTATCCCACAGCAGGAGAGGCGCCTGTCGTCTGCCCCACAGCAACGTTGTGCCAACAGGCCGAGACACCTCTCGCTGTGTCTCAGGCACCACCCGCACTGAAGCGAAGAGAGGTGGACACCGTGCCTCGCTTTACTGTCAAGCACTGCCACCCTGCCCCCGCCCGACATTTCACCCTCTGTCAGTGCACTCCATGCGCTCAACGCAACAGCACCGCCGAGCCTTCCGTTCTGCCTTCCCTCGGGTGATTCCCCTCTGGCACGTCACACCCATGTTTCGTGCCCTCCCATCACACGATTCACACATGCCCAGCAGGACGTTAATATGGCACAACATGCGGCCCTGGTTGGGGTACTCCTCGCATCGTGCCATGCCGTGTGGGGCTGCAGCACCATCGCCGTCGGGCGGGGTGCAACACAAGACGGAAGCGTGATCGGCGTCCACACCAACGACGGCAACGGTGACGCACCTGGTCAGATCCACAAGGTCCTCGCCGCCGACCACCCTGCGGGGTCGATCCGCCCCCCGGGGGTGCCCCAGGCCAACCACACCTACGGCTATATTTCGGAGGGCTACGCCAGCATGAACGAACACCAGGTGGGGCTGAGCGAGTCGACATGCAGCGCTGTCTACACAGCGATATCCATCTCGCAGGGAGGCAAGGCCCTCCTGGACATTGTCCAGTTGGGACAGATCGGGCTCGAGAGGGCCAAGACCGCGCGCAGCGCGATCACGACAATGGGCGAGCTCGCTGAGAAATATGGCTTCTTCGCCTCCGCCTCACAGGCTGGTGCAGGCGAATCCCTCCTCGTGACGGACACGGTGGAGGGGTGGATTTTCCACGTCCTGCCCGACAGCGCAGGGTCAGGTGCGATCTGGGGTGCGCAGAGGATTCCCGACAGCCACGCCACGGCTGTGATGAACTGCTTCGTCATCCGCGACATGACCCTCTCTGACACCGAAAACTTCATGGCCTCCTCCAACATCCGCGACGAGGCGGCGAAGCTGGGGTGGGGTGGAGGCGACACCCTCGACTTCAGCCTCCACTTCAGCGTGGGCGAGGCAGGCTCACACAAATACTCCTCCGGCAGGCGGGTGTGGGAGGCACTCCGCCGCCTGGCCCCCAGCCTCCACCTCAATGCGGAGTACGACGACCTCATCCTGTCCCGACCATACCCCGTCACGGTGGAGGTTGAGTCGAAGGTGCTTCCGGAGGATATTCTGGAGATCATGCGTTCCCACTATGAAGGCACTCCCTATGACCTGACGGTCGGCATGGCGGCCGGCCCTTGGGGCTCGCCACACCGGTGGATAGGCGGTGAGGAGGTTGAGCCCACTGGGTGGTGGGAGCGTTCCATCTCGACCTTCCGGACCATCATGGCCACGCTGGTGCACAGCAGGGCGTGGCTGCCTGATGAGATTGGCGGGGTTCTGTGGGTCGGACCCCACGCCGCGCACACCAGCTGCTTCATCCCCCTCGCCGTTGGGATGCAGGAGGTGCCCCCAGGGTACGCCAACACGACAGGGTCCCTCGACAGGAGCAAGGCGTGGTGGGTTCACCGGATCCTACTTAACGTCGCGCAGCTGAAGTTCAGCTATGCCATCCGGAACATCTCGGATGCGCAGGCACAGGCGGAGGGCGCGTCGAGGGGGCTCGTCGCCTCCCTCGACAAGGCGTACACCGCAAAGAATATGACATTTGCGGAGGTGTCACAAGCCTACCTTCAGAACGCAGCAGAGACGGTGTCGACCTTCTCTGCTCTGGGTGATACACTGCTGCAGTACTACGCGGATGGGTTCTGCAATGGGTGTGGGGCGCCCAGCCACATCCTCCCCTACCCCGCGTGGTGGCTCAGCCAGGTTGGGTTCACCAACCACACTTCTGTCGTGGAAGGCGGGGGTGGTGGGTCTGCCGGGGGGTCAAGCGCGAAGCGCTGTGTCGATGCTTGCCCTGACGCATCCCCCGCGAGTTATGAGGGGTGTGTGCAGCGCTGTTTCAAATAAGGCTCGGGGGTTGGCGTGGTGTGGTGTGTTCGAGCTGGCCATGCTGCGCAACACAGCACATTGTCAAAAAAAAGGGGGAGTGCGCGGGGGGGGGGGGGGTGGGGGGGAGGAGGGGCTGGAGTCAACGTCGCACTGTGTCAACCAGTGCCAGTTTCTTTGTCGAATGTAGCGAGGGTGACTCTCTGCTTGCATTGTTCACGGCATGATGGGTTTTTCGAGACCATTTTGTTGCGATAGCCCGTTGTCCCTCCCGCTGCCCTCTGCAGCGCGGAGGTGTCTTCAGTCAGATGGGCCTCAGATATCCCCCCCCCCCCCTCCCCCTCTCGCCCCCAACGTGTTTCGTGTGTGGCTTGCATTTCGTATTCGTCGTCTGCAAACCTTGTTCTCAAAATGGAATGCAAAACGAGGGTCGAAGCCACATGGTGTCGGGATGTCCAGACGCGTGTTTAGCGGCAGCCTTGTAGGAAGAATTCAACGCTCTCCCCATCCCCGCCGCCTGCCGGGGGGGAGGGGAGTCCCATGCCCATGCCCATGCCCCGCCCCGCCCCCACGAGTGAAGGGTGATCATTCTTGTGCTTCCTTCTACTTCATATTTCACTGCCGCCGCCCGACCTTCAACTCTCTGTTACGAGGGGGTTGCAATGGGCGAACCTCATGCGCTTGGGTGTGGTTGTTGGACATGCACGCCCCACACACCCCCCCCCCCCCCCTCCCCCACACAGGACATTCTCCGGTTCTACACCCGCCACCACCACCCATAAACCCCCCACCTCGACACGATGCCTCTTATTACTGGGCGTCTGCTCTTTGCGAAGCCTGCTGACAAGCCGCTCGCCAATGTCACCGTGCAGCTGCACCGCCAGCCGGGGCTCCCAACGCTGAACCAGCAGCAGTGCAAGGGGGGTGACGTGGGCTCCCTGCTGCTGCGCCCCGAGGCGCTCGGCACCGCCGTGACGAACGCCGACGGGGGGTTCGAGCTGACGTACACCGGGTCTGGGCAAGCAGACCTCCACCTGAGCTTCGTGCCGCGCCAGGTTCACTACGGCAGATGGGGCGTGCCGCGTGAGCACTTTTATCTCAACGCATCGAAGACGCTTCTCCTGAAGGCATTCCGCACGGATCGCAACGGGTGTGCCGACCTGGACCCCATCTCCATGCCCTGCTGGGAGCGCGACGGCCGCGCGGTGACACCACGGCTGCACGCCGACCCACCGGCGGAGCTGCTGACCAACTTTGCTGGGGCACGCCTGCTTGAGGAAGTCGAGCCCCAAGGAAGTTACCCACGTCCTGGTGGTTTCGTCGTGTGTCTGGGAACCCGCACTTTTCTCCTTCTGCTTGGATTTTTTTTGTTCTCATTGCCTTTGCCAGGGGTCCCTTTGCCCCAGGCTCTGCTTTTTGCCTTCTTGCGCCCAGCGTGACGCCGTGCCGCACAATAGGAACTGCGTGTTGCAGCGGTGGCGATGTAGAGGGACAACAGAGCTGAATGGTCAGGCGGCGCATTGCCCCCACCCCCTCCACCCCGCCCCCATCGTGATTTTGTGGCCTGCGTTGCGAGTGCACCCCCATGTGTTGCCGTGCTGGGTCACCACCGCCCTGACAGACCATACCCGGAACCCCACCCACAACCATGCCTGTGACACGCCGTGTGAAGGGTGTGCTGTTCTTCGAGTCCCCCTCGGACAAGCCGCTGCACAATGTGACGGTGCAGCTGTACCGTGGCATCGCACACGCGAACCGCTTCAACACGCCTGAGAAGCTGGGTGCCATGAACCTGTCGGCACTGCACACACCCTTGGCTGACGGGGTCACGGATGCGGACGGCAGCTTCGAGTTTGACTACACCCTGGAGAAGAACTCTGTGGAGTCGCTGCACATCGCCCTCACTAACGGCAAGGCGGGGGTCACTGAGAACGGGCCGAACGTGACATACCTGAACGCCAACAGGGTGCTGATCTTCCTTCACTCTGCAGAGACTTCTGATGAAGTGTTCGACTTCGGGCGCCTGCGCGTGCCTCTGTGGGAGCGGCGCGCAGAGGGGTTCACCCCGCGCCTGCTGGTGGACTTCCCGCGTGAGCACTGGACAGAGGAGCTGGAGCGTGCCGGGTGGCTGAAGGAGTCTGCACACAAGGGCCTCGGCGCCATCTACGAAGGTGGACGACCTGCAGCACATGGTCCACCCCAACCTGACGCAGAAGCTGCGCAAGGAGGGCGTGACCCTGCCCGAGAGCGAGGAGTACCACGGCGAGCTTGCGCTGAACGGGTTCAACCCGCGCCTGCTCAAGGCATGCGACGACGGGAAGACCTTCTACATCGACTTCGAGTTCGGCGGCCTTGCTGTGGACGGAGAGCACTACGCGGCAGACACCACTGCCTTCTTCGAGAAGGCGGGTGCGTCGCTGACGCTGACGAAGATCCACCTGCGCAAGCGCACCCTGGAGGGCGTGCCCAGCCCTGAGGTGGAGGTGCACACGCCCGACAGCGAGGTGTGGGAGGGTGTGAAGCGCATCTGGCGCTGCAACTACTTCTTCTTTGGACAGGCCATCTCGCACTTGACGGAGACTCACCTGAACGTGGAGCAGTACATCCTGGCGGTGATGCGCAACGTGCGCCTCAACCCTGTCTTCAACCTGCTGACCCCTCACCTGCACGGCACATCGATGGTCAACAAGTCTGCGGACAGCCTGCTCACCTCAACGAATGGGCTCGTGGTGCGCCAGGCACCCGTGACACCGGATGCCATGACGGAGGCAGTCCGTACCTACTTTGGGATGCTGAACTGGCACGACTGGAAGCCGCGTGAGGCTGTGTGTGACGGACACCAGTTCGCGAAGCAGCAGAAGCTGTACTGGGAGGTGCTGACAGAGTACGTCAACTTCTTCTTCGAGGAGCACGCGGCAGACATCGAGGCGCAGTGGTTGGAGATCAAGCTGATGAGCGACGAGCTTGTTGCGAACGCCGTGCCGTTTGTCGACACATCGTGCGAGCCGTGGCAGGACCTCAACGAGGTGAACAAGCGCACCAGCCCGCACCCTGTGGTCGGGGGGACGAAGATGGCGCTGTCACCCGTCACCTCAGACGACGAGCTGTCCGCTGCCAACAAGCAGGAAAACCTGGACAGCCTGAAGCAGTTCTGCAAGTACATCATCTTCCAGGCGACACTGCGCCACAAGCACGTGAACGACGCACAGTACGACCTGGGTGGTGACCCGCACTACGCCACGCTGGGCCTGACGGCCGACCTGACGGACCCGAAGGTGGACCCGTCGACGGCTGTGGACGACAACACCTTCCACGACATCCGCACTGTGACGTACGCACTGTCCAACCACCACTACGGCTATATCATGGCAGACGAGGACAAGAACATGCACCCCAAGCTGAAGGAGCTCCTCGAGGCTCGCCGCGCGGCCTTCAACAACTGCGGTCTGGATATCGACACAATCCGCTCGTGCATCAACGTTTGATACGCCACGAGTACGCCTTGTGGCAAAGGAAACGCCAGCCTGAAACCAAATGCATCCCCTTGTTCTTCAACCCGACATCCCAACCCAACCACTGTTCCAAACCCACACTTGCTTTTTATTTTGCTACTTTTTTTTACGGGCGTTCTTTGCATGAACAGCGCATCAACCAGCCGTCCAATCAAGACGGATTGGTCTTCTTGCAATTGGCGGCAATGCCCGGATTTTTGATTTGCCCCCAACCCTCAAATACCCCCCTCCCACACTGTCACCAATTTTTTTTGCATACACGTTAAGTGTTCTAAGAAACCAGACATAACCAGAAGACCAACATCATGTTCGTGCTAGCACTTTTCCCTTTTGTCATCACACCCGTGCGCCAAAACAGGTTAGGCCTTATATTTGGCTGCGTTCAACGAAAAAAGACACTTCTTTCCGGAGTTTAGCTAGCACGATTCAGTTGGGCGATTCATTTGTCTGGTTTTGATTTGCACGATTGCTTCGCGCTGACCCCAGTGCGAAGCCTTACTGGGGGGGGGGCAATTAATCGTAAGTAGTCGAATAATCGTAAGGGGGCGATTAATTGTACAACATTTTCTGGGCCATTTATACGTAAATTTGTTTTGAATAATCGTAGGGGTTACGATTATTCACTTTTGGCCAAATTTCTGACTTTTCCCCAGAGGATCAAGCAACAGGAACAGCAGGGAACCCACTCAGGCTGTAAAAAGTGGAGAATCGGTCGTCATAGACCGGTGATTGAGTCACCCCACATGTCGGAGCACACATGCCCCGAGTTTAATGGGAAGAGAGCATGGTTTGAGGCCCCCCGCCCCCAGGTACCCTGCCAGTGAGGTGAGCCTGGGGGGGGCACCAAAATCCTGGGGTGGCCCATACGCAACCTCAGGAAGATGGACACAGTCCAGAAACTGTACCCCACAAGGAACAGATGTCCACTACCGTGGCCTCCGGCGGCTGGGGGGCTCCGCCCCCCAGACCCCCTGGAGCCCTTCGATACCCATCAAGTCAGGGAATCCAACCACTCCAGTAGCCTCAGGCCTCAGGAGGACGCAGCCAACTCACACAGAATCTACGCCCACAATGAACAGATGTTCACTACCGTGGCCTCCGGCGGCTGGGGGGCTCTGCCCCCCAGACCCCCCTTGTAGCGTGTGCCCATGGCCACCCACCAGCCACGGCACCAAAAAGGTGGCCAATCGTTCACACTTCGACGCACAGTAAATGGCCCCCAATAACTCAAAAAAATTTGAGTAGAGTCACCGTGAAGAGAGTTTGAACCGTTGATGTCAAAAACGACCCTCTTGTGTGGAAGAACGACGCTGTGCCACCCCCATTTTCCTAACAAACTCGCCCCCCAAAAAAATGTATTGGGATTCCGAAATTTGGCCCAAAAATCTCACATTTAGCAGCATGCATGAACCCACAGGGTCCGACATCGGATGTCGGACCCCACCGTGTGCCCATCTGGATGACTCAAGCGCCTCACACCGGGTCCCTCCCCTCCTGGTGGCCCACCGGGGTGCTATGGCCAGTTTCCACCGGTGATGTTGCTCTGTGCACGGAATGCCGGTGAGACAGGCCGAGAATGCGACCCCTCACACCCACCCCCACCCCACCAATTGACATTCTGAACAGCAAAACGGGTAAATTTTTGCCAAAAGTGAATAATCGTAACCCCTACGATTAATCACCACCGTTGAAAAATTGTAAATTTTGGGACACCCGATTTATACAGACCGCGTCGCTAAATAATCGTAGGGGTTACAATTATTTGACCCCCCCCAGTAACATCACTCACGGAATGCAAGGAACCGTGGGTCCTCACAACTTGCTGATCCCGCTATGCAGCGGAATCCGCACAAAGTATCTCGACCCCACTCCCCCCTTCGTTATGTCACACTCGCCGAGAACATCGACTCGATCTTCCCGGCACGCCGAGGCACGGGACGGGAAGTGCCATACCCAACGTACACATAATGCATGTGTGCCATATGTAGGGCCGCGTGACAACCAAAATCAAAGACATTTGATTTTTGTGATCGCGCAGCCCTGCCTGTCGCGCACACTACTTGGAAACAAGACACCAGACACAAAACAACGGTACATATCGCAAATAAATCAACAAGAAAACCCTACTCCCCTCCCGCATATGGCAACACAGGCGGAGCAAAGTCGTGCCGATGGCCATCTTGCTTATTCGTTGAATTTTCCATCTTATGGAGTGATCGAAAAGTGGCATTGTGCCGGTGACGAGGCAGTTTTCTAGAAGGGCTTCGATCGCACAGTGCTGCACTCTATAACTGACACACAGCACGGCAGGGGCTGTGGGCTGTCCTTCCGGCTTCGGGGAGGGCAGGTCTGCCGCCATTCCGGTGCCACAGGAGAATGTTACACAGTGCATAGCGGTGCCTTTGTCAAGTGCCGAGGTGGCGGTCAGGCAGAGCCACCTGGCTCAGCTGCAGCGCCATCTGGTGTGCTGACCAGGCACCTGCAGCCCCTACATCCGCTTGTTTCTCTTTTCTGTTCTCTTTTGTGCGCCAGGAGGTTGGATGGCTTCAAAAGTATCATCAATCACCGGGTAGCCGGTCTCTCAAAACGCAGGGAAAAAAGTGTCGGACAGGTGTAGCACTGGCACAGCAGACAGAGTCACGGCACCCACCGTTGAGAAATGTTTTTTGTGACAACCCGTCTCAGAACACGGGTAAAAAAATACCAGCGCGTATGGATCAAGTCTAGAGGGGAAAAAAAAAGTCCTGGGTAAGACGTTAAACTGCCTGGGGGGGCCGTCCCCGGACCATGACGGGTGCCTGCACCAGGAGTCTAGCACGGCCGTGGTCCGGAGCATGACCTAAAACGGCTTGGGTACCGAGGCTCCCCAGACCAGGAAGGGTGGAGACACCTGGAGTCTAAATAGTCACACCACGTCAGGCCAGACCTTCGCATTGCACTCCGCGAAGACTGCCACACAGCCGCGGGGCAGGTGTGCAGCCTGTGGATGACCTCGTACAGAGAAGACTGTAAGGGACGACAGCCCCGCCGAGGCGATACAGCGCCAGACGCGGCCCGAGTTTCTGGAGACCGACTGGGGAACTGGAACGTCTTCAGGATAAGCGCCTCACAGAGGACTGATCCTCACCTGTGTGAACTGAGAACCCCCAGCCCCAAGATGCTGGTGTGGAGCGGGTGCCTCGACCTCTTTTCGGGTTCTTTATTTCTTTATTTCCTTTTGGATGCGTCCACCAAAGAAAACGTGGCCACCCACTCGCAGAGGCTCCCGAAAGCTCCAGCATCAGCTAGCGGTTCATAGTGTAGATCGGTGTCTCCAGAAGGGGATGTCCGGTCGCAGAAGAAAAACGACGAAGACAACCACACAGGCCGCAAAAAAAAAAGTCTGATCCTAAATCGGAGTAAGTATAAGAGATTCGGCCAAAATATATTTTTTTCCTTTATTTTTTTCCTTTTGGTTCTGAGCCAAGTAACATGGACCAATAAAATTTCTGGAGAAAAAGAAATACCTTGGCGTGAGCCACGGATTCGAACGATTCAAATAAAGCCATTTTCGGGAGGAAAAAAAATGGGACCAAAAATGGGGGAAGTGGGGGCTGGGTGGGCCCGCCCCCACAGACCATGGCCTCCACCTGGCTTCCAGTGACTGCCTCCCGCGCGGCACTGGGTTCCTACCTGATGTCGGAGTGATCCACACCGAGTTCATCTTGGAAGGTACAGATGTTCACTACCGTGGCCTCCGGCGGCTGGGGGGCTCCGCCCCCCAGACCCCCCATGCAGACCAGCGGCGTGTGCTGGCTTGTCCTTATGCGACTGGGGTTCTTCGCTACCGTCAAGTTTTCGTCAAAGTTCGGCGATTTCCTCCAATACATACAGAGGAGGAAATGCACCAACACACTCGTCTGACTGCTTCTGCCCGCGCAACACTGGGTTCCGACCTGATGTCGGAGCGATCCACACCGAGTTCAGCTCGGAAGTTCACTACCGTGGCCTCCGGCGGCTGGGGGGCTCCGCCCCCCAGACCCCCCTGTGGCTTGTGCTTGTCCTTATGCGACTGGGGGGTTCTTCGCTACCGCCAGGTTTTCGTCAAAGTTCCGCGATTTCCTCGGATGCATACATAGGCTGTGACGGGCGCTGTGAAAACAAAATGACCCCACCACGATCCGCACCGAGCTCAAAAATGCAAATAAAGGCGGAAAAAAGGGGGGGAACGGGGAAAAAAGGAGAAGGAAAAAAAGCCGGAGTAAATTTTCAGGATTTTGGCCGAAAAACCCCGGTGTAAGGATCATACATGGTATGGATGCTCGTAAACGCACAGGTACACAGAAGTGCAGTTGTGCATCCAACTATATATTTCCAGAGGGTGCCCAAAACGTCCCTCTCACACCATTACACGCTTCTTCAAGCCCCACTTGCTGCAGTATCTATCTTTCACTGAACTGTGGCACACACAACCCACCAAAAAAAACATGGGGTACTTTTCAAGAAAAATATTCCCGTGGACGGCGCTTGTGAAAGACGGCACCAGCTGCCGCCATGCCCCCACCTCCAGGAAGCTGTGGAGGTGCGGCTGTGCGGTTTGCCCCAGTCACGCACGAGAGCCACCACGTCCCATCGCCCATCCCATACCCTTCCCACCCCCTTCCCTCCCCCCTGCTTTATTTTGCTGTTCTGTTGCCCTTCTCTCGCATCGGCGCCGCTTATATCCTGTCGCTTGGTGTTCTGAAGCAACAAAGGCGTCCACCACCAGTGGCACACCGCCGTGGTGGTGGTGGGTGGGGGTGAGGGAGTCGCCGCTCCCACAGCTCCCCATCCAAGTCGCGAGGACTACCGCACACAGCAAGCTGCAACTGAAATGATGCCAAGCTGGCGATAAGGCAACACACAGTTGCTCCATCCGCTGGATCGTGCGGTGGTTACCCTTGCATGGCACTGCCTTTGCCCTTGCTCTCTTGTTTCGAACCGTTTTGGATTTTGTCTTCTTTGAGGCTGGTTTGAGGCCCGCTTCGGTGTCTTTAATTAATCATTACGCTAATGCTAGCATATCTGCGGACTGCAGTCGCCGGTCGGTGGGGTAGGTGAGGAACAACAGCAGTCGAGAGGCGACGTCTCAACCCGTCGTCTCTCAAGCGTTCGTGCCAAAACTACCCCGGGCCGCCTCAGAATGAGGAGTTCTCTGACAGCGGCTCGGCAGACTGTCTCTGGGCAGCGGTGCTGAAAACCTGCGCCCCAGGAGATGCACACATGGCAGGGCCCTGGCCTTGTGGCTTGTGTGTGATTTATTGTCTTCTCCTATGTGCATCTTGCGCCCAGCGTGCCGCTCTCGCACAACAAAACACCGCGTTTGCAGCGGTCCTGATGTGGATGGGGTGGACCAGGTATCTTAGCGGCAGCCTTTAAGGAAGAATGCCACGCTCTCCCCACTGCCGGGGAGGAGCCCCATGCCCAGGCCCCGCCCCGCCCAACCTTCCACCCTCTGTTCGGAGAGGATTGCAATAGACGGTGCAGTGCACCCCTGTGTGTTGCCGTGCTGGGTCACCACCGCCCTGACAGACCATACCCGGAACCCCACCCACAACCATGCCTGTGACACGCCGTGTGAAGGGTGTGCTGTTCTTCGAGTCCCCCTCGGACAAGCCGCTGCACAATGTGACGGTGCAGCTGTACCGTGGCATCGCACACGCGAACAGCTTCAACACGCCTGAGAACCTTGGTATTTTGAACCTGTCGGCACTGCACGAACCCTTGGCTGACGGGGTCACGGATGCGGACGGCAGCTTCGACTTTGAATACACTCTGGAGAAGAATTCTGTGGAGTCGCTGCACATCGCTCTCGTGAACGCGGATGTCAACTACAAGGACAAGGAGCCCAAGGTGCGTGCGTACCTGAACGCCAACAGGGTGCTGACCTTCCTTCACGCGGCAGAGACTTCTGAGGAAGTGTTCAACTTCGGGCGCCTGCACCTGCCTGTGTGGGAGCGGCGCACAGAAGGGTTCACCCCGCGCCTGCTGGTGGACTTCCCGCGTGAGCACTGGATCGAGGAGCTGGAGCGTGCCGGGTGGCTGAAGGAGGCGATGCACAGCGACCTGGGGTCCATCTACGAGTTCGGGGGTCTGGGTGTGATCAACCAGTCGCTTGGTGCATCCGAGGTGATGGAGGGTCTGAAGGAACGGCTGCCGAAGGGGCTTCACTTCATCGTTGACAAGATCGACGAGTACCAGCACAACATCCACCCCAACCTGACGCAGAATCTGCGCAAGGAGGGCGTGACCCTGCCCGAGAGCGAGGAGTACCACGGCGAGCTTGCGCTGAACGGGTTCAACCCGCGCCTGCTCAAGGCATGCGACGACGGGAAGACCTTCTACATCGACTTCGAGTTCGGCGGCCTTGCTGTGGACGGAGAGCACTACGCGGCAGACACCACTGCCTTCTTCGAGAAGGCGGGTGCGTCGCTGACGCTGACGAAGATCCACCTGCGCAAGCGCACCCTGGAGGGCGTGCCCAGCCCTGAGGTGGAGGTGCACACGCCCGACAGCGAGGTGTGGGAGGGTGTGAAGCGCATCTGGCGCTGCAACTACTTCTTCTTCGGGCAGGTGTTGACCCACTTGACGGAGACTCACCTGAACCCAGAGCAGTACATCCTGGCGGTGATGCGCAACGTGCGCCTCAACCCTGTCTTCAAGCTCCTCACACCACACATGTACGGCACAGCGTTGATCAACAAGTCTGCGGACAAGATTCTGACGTCCAGCACAGGCCTCGTGGTGCGCCAGGCACCCGTGACACCGGATGCCATGACGGAGGCAGTGCGCACCCACTACGGGACGCTGAACTGGCACGACTGGAAGCCGCGTGAGGCTGTGTGTGACGGACACCACTTCGCGAAGCAGCAGAAGCTGTACTGGGAGGTGCTGACAGAGTACGTCAACTTCTTCTTCGAGGAGCACGCGGCAGACATCGAGGCGCAGTGGTTGGAGATCAAGCTGATGAGCGACGAGCTTGTTGCGAACGCCGTGCCCTACGTTGACGTCTCGCAGGCCGGCTGGCAGGACCTCAACGAGGTGAACAAGCGGAGCAGCCCGCACCCTGTGGTCGGGGGGACGAAGATGGCGCTGTCACCCGTCACCTCAGACGACGAGCTGTCCGCTGCCAACAAGCAGGAAAACCTGGACAGCCTGAAGCAGTTCTGCAAGTACATCATCTTCCAATCAACGCTGCGCCACACCCACGTGAATGACGCACAGTACGACCTGGGTGGTGACCCGCACTACGCCACGCTGGGCCTGACGGCCGACCTGACGGACCCGAAGGTGGACCCGTCGACGGCTGTCGATCACGACACCTTCCACGACATCCGCACTGTGACGTACGCACTGTCCAACCTGCACTACGGCTACATCATGGAGGATGAGGACAACACCATGCACCCCAAGCTGAAGGAGATCCTCGAGCAGCACCGGGAGGCCTTCCTTGCGTGCGGCCTGGATGTTGACAAGATTCGCTCGTGCGTCAACGTTTGATTGCGGTTGCCACGAGAAATGCTCAAATATCCCCACATTTGATTTTTCATCCCTGACCACCCCTGCACCACCCACACTCACGCGCGAATATCATTGGAGCCGTGGAGCACCGAGCGCCTTGCTCTTGGTGCGATATCCACTGCAACAGACACTCTCACACGATGGCCGTGCCTTCACCGGCTTCTGTGCAGGACGTCACCTGCCCCGTGCCGCTTCTCGGTGCTGCACGCCATCAGACTGCTCGTCTTTACTGTATCCTATATTTCCGAACGAACACAGACTGACACCCTTCCTCTTGCAGGCAACCTGGGTGCCTAACACCCCTAGGTTGTTCTCCCATTCCTGTACCGCACACAAGGGGCCATGCACATTTCCGATCTCGCTGCCTGAATACCTCTCGCCCGGGGCGGTGCTCTCGCGAAGTGCTGACTTGGCATTTCTGTGTACGTTGCTCCCCGATCTTTCTTCGGAGGGTCGAAAATCTGACCTCGTTCAGAGCCCGGCTACCCAGACCCCCCCCTTTTAGGAAGGGACCCAGCGGCCGTCAAGGCCGCTTTGTCAGTCGAACCCAAGAACGCCGCGGATGTTGGGATGTCATTCCGAGTGTTTTGCGGCCTCCGAAAACTGGCGGGGCTCTGCGTTTGGTCATGGCTCCCGAAGGTGTGACTCGCTACGATGTGACCGTTGTACCTCGTCTTCCCTTTGGGGTACGGTACAGCCACCATGTAGGTTCTTTGAGGGAGGCACGCCCATTGCCCTCTTTTTAGTACTCTTGTGAGCGAGCCCTGGCCTGCCGCGAGAACTGTGCGGGTCAAAATTGAAAATGCTTCGGGGGATCTTTGCGCGACAAGCGTGCGCCCTCAACGAAAAGCGCTGGCACAGCCTCAGACTGGGCACCGTTTGACGGAGTGACACCCCTCTTCAAATTGCCCGACATCAGCGGGAACGATAAACCGAAAACCCTCAAGGGATGGTCCGGAAGTTGTAATGCTAACCTGGAGAGAGAGAAAAGAACAAACATCGCCTTCACCCCCCCCCCCCCTCCCCTCCCCTCCCTCCACCCAGAGACTTGTCTTCGCCAAAGTAGTTTTAGGCGTCGAAGGCAAGAAAACACATACCAGTTCAGTGTACTCAGCACACAGCTTAGCACACAGCCCCGGATTATCCCCAGATGGGAGTGGCCTTTCTTCAGGTAAAAACGTGCACCTCGCAGGGTTGCCATCGATCTTGGTGAGATAGGTGCCAGAATCGCCGGCAGTTCCAGTTTGTGGTATTTAGTTATCCCCACTTCACGACGGCTGATTCCATGCGGCAGACAGACCCCCTCAGGGGCCCTCACTCTATGTGTCAACCTGTGTCGGTTGGCCTCTTCTGCAGTGAGGTGGCTCACTGCACAACTTGTGCACTTCTAAGCGAAGGCTACCTCGAGACGATCGAGATCACCCACTTCATCATATCCCGGTAACCTGCAGGGATACCCTGGGGCATCCCGGGGTATCCCATCGGGTACACGCACCCCCTCCTCCCCCGCCCCCCATGCGCCGGCTTTCTTAATCTCTTCCCCTCTCTTGGTGCAGCCTGTCCACCCCCCCCCCCCCCTCCCTCTGCTCAACGCCACCATGCCCCCTTTTTTCACATTCTTGTTGTGCTGTATTTGGCGCGTATCGCCCATCCCATACCCTTCCCACCCCCTTCCCTCCCCCCTGCTTTATTTTGCTGTTCTGTTGCCCTTCTCTCGCATCGGCGCCGCTTATATCCTGTCGCTTGGTGTTCTGAAGCAACAAAGGCGTCCACCACCAGTGGCACACCGCCGTGGTGGTGGTGGGTGGGGGTGAGGGTGCCGCCGCTCCCACAGCTCCCCATCCAAGCGCAGCGCAAGTGGGAAACTTTCTGTGCCTTGCAGCCGGATCTTGTGACCCCCACTCACACCTCTTTCGTCAGGCTGGGAATTGGTGTATACAAAGAGTGGAGAGTGGGGGGGGGGGGGGGGGGCGTGTGTTCCGACAAGACAACGTTCGGCGGGGGACCTCGCTACGAGTCACTGTGAGTCACGAGTCGTCAGTTCAGCCAAACATGGCTGACTTCTCACTTTTCCTCACTCAGTCACACTTGGTAGCGAGGGCCCCCGACAGTCATTGCTTTGTTGCCACAGTTTGCTGCCGCTTCACGATTCAGCGAGGGGTGGGGGGGGGGGGGGGAGCGCAGATAGTTTTGGTTTACTGAGGGGGGTGGGGAGGGGAGGAATTCAAGCCACAACAGACACAACAGGGCGAACTGCCCAATGAGCCAAACGATCGGAGTGCTTCTGGGCTACAAAGGACAACCCCTGTGTGCGAAGGCAAAACATATCGCAAGAATCATCGGATCTGCCAGGGGGGGGGTCTTCGCTACGGTGTCGCGACGGAACCGGTGCGTTTTTTTGGCGCATTTCCCTCCTATTGATGGGAGAAAAATCGTCAACACTTTGCCGGGAAAAAAACCTGTCGGTAACGGAAAAACTCCCCTCCTCCTCCTCCACCCCCAGACTTTGTAGTTTTGTTCGGAGCTGGGTTGGAAACAGCCGCATGAAGACGGCCTGCCCGATCATGCCGTTTGTAGACACTTTCACTCCCCCCCCCCCCCCCTGCGTGCGTGTCTCTGGTGACAACGCTCTGAGTGGGGGTGACCCTGCGCGGGTCAATGGCCCACTTGCCGCCCCACTCGACATCAGCACGTCAGCAGAAGCTTCCCTCTGCGTGCGTGCTGGGTTGTGCCGGTGTTCTGCACTTCGAAAGAGGACCGCCGCAACCCCCCCCCCCCCCCTTTTTTTCTGTATCTTCACCCCAGGCATGTCGCTAAGCGTCGACCGTCGACCCAGTGATTTTGGGTTTCCCCCCCCATAAAAAAGCGTCGACCCAGCGTCGACCCAGTGGAACTGGGTTGCCATTCAAGCCTGGACCAAGCGTCAACCCATTCCGGGTCGACGCTAACCTAGCGTTGACCCGGTTCCACTGGGTCGACGCTCACCAAGCGTCGACCAAGCGTCAACCCACTTTCACTGGGTCGACGTCGAAGAGAGTATGGTTTTGCAGGAACAGATGCTCACTACCGTGGCCTCCGGCGGCTGGGGGGCTCCGCCCCCCAGACCCCCCTGTATAGCGTGTGCACACAGGTCAGGAATCCAACAGCTCCAGTAGCCTCAGGAGGACGCAGCCAACTCACACAGAATCTGTACGCCCACAATGAACAGATGTTCACTACCGTGGCCTCCGGCGGCTGGGGGGCTCCGACCCCCAGACCCCCCATCTCGCGTGCCCGTCTAGTAACCAAGTCCTTGCGCTTCAACGGCCGTGGCATATCAGGGGGTAAATCATGGTCCCGAAAGCCATTTTTTGGGTTTCTTCCGGCACCCGAGGATGGCGCGAGCGGGAGAGGAACCACGGAAGGAACCCAGCGCCTCACACCGTGCCCACCTAGCGGTCCACCGACGGGAAAATTAGGCAACAACACGAGCGCGCGCGAAGCGCGCGCGAGAAAAATTGACCCCTAGTGTTTCCCCCTGATCCCCCCCCAAAACAGGAGCGTCAACCCACCAAATCTCCATAATCGAAAAGTTAGCGACAGGCCTGTCTTCACCCTATCCCCCCCATCCCCCACCTAGGCTGTGCTATACGTTCCACCCCCCCAGCGTATAACGTATTATACGTATTATACGTTGAGCGTATTATACGTTAAACCACCTGATTTTGCCCGAAACCAATCTCCGAAAATCTCCAGTTTACCACCACCAAACTCCACCCAACTCCACCAAACTCCGCCAAACTCCCCACAGAGACCCTCACAGTGCGAGTCACGGGACCGGAAAGCGCCGTCACGTTCACCAATGTGTACCGCCCCTCGGGAGTCGGCACTAGCAACGACCCACGCCACGATGACTTCTCTACATCCCTGCTACCACACACGCCGGAGTCCGTCATAGCTGGCGACTTCAACATCCACAACCGTGCCTGGGATAAACATGCGCGCTGTGACAACAAGGGAACTGATCTGTACCACTGGTCCCTCCTCAACGGCATGTCACTGTGCAACGACCCCGACCACCCCACACGCATGCGCCGCGACTCCAAGTCCTCGCCGGACATCGTCTTCGCCCACTACGAGTTGGGGGAGGTCACCTGGAATACCCTGGACCAGTGGCAATCAGACCACTTCGCCATCCAATACACCGTCCCTTTTGAACGAACGCCAGCAGCTGCGACACACCCGACAGCCAAGGCCCGTCAACTGTGGAACTGGGCAGCAGCGGACTGGCCCGCCTTCACCAGGAGCTCGAACGGCTATCACGCAAAGTGACGAAGTGGTGTGACCCGAAGGAGTCCTTCCACAAGTGGCTTGGACTGGTGCGAACGGTCGCAGCCAAGCACATCCCGACGAAGCGTAGCTCACGCCCCCGCAAGAGGTGGTTCACGAGCAAGGTGAAACGCGCGGTACGGGCGCGGAACGAAGAATCACGCAGACACGCCCAGACTACACACCTGTCCCAGGACGACTACGACAAACTGGACAAGCTGACCACCGACGCCACCAACGCCGTCCTCGAAGCAAAACGCACAACTTGGGAAACCAGGTGCCAGGCTGCGAGCACCAGCAGCGACCTCGGCGCCACCTTCCGGCTTGTGCGAGAACTCGACGGCCGCAAACTTCAACAGGCCGCCTTCCCGCTTGTCGACGGAGGGGTCCCGGTGACCGACCCCAAAGCTAAGGCGGACCTCCTCTGCAGCCACTACGCCAAGATCAGTGAAGGGAACGACCAACAGTCACAATCGGTACCCACCCCGCAACATGCGAATGGCCAGACACCCCCCGAGCTCTCAGCTGCCGAAGACGACTTCTCCAAAGAGGAGCTGAGCGCAGCCCTGTCCGAACTGCAGGAGCGAAAATCCCCAGGGCCTGACGACCTCAACAACGAACTGCTGATGCACCTCGGCCCCCAAGCGCGGCAGGGACTCCTGCACGTGCTCAACCTGTCGTGGAACAGCGGCATCCTCCCCGACGCATGGACGCGAGCAGTCATCGTCCCGATCCTGAAACCGGGGAAGCCAGCGACGGCAGCATCCTCGTACCGACCAATTGCGCTCACCAGCACAGCATGCAAGGTACTGGAAAAAATGGTGAAGATGCGCATGGAGCAGCTCATGCTTGACGACGCATACCCGCAAGTCGAGGGGCACTGCCCGAACCAAGCGGGATTCCAGCGACTGAGATCGACAACCGACCAGCTAGCCTACATAACCCAAACAGCGACGGACGCCCTCTCCTCCGGGAAGGCAGCTGTCACCCTGTACTTCGACCTCGAGAAAGCCTTCGACAAGGTCAGCAAGCTCGCAGTCATCAACAGCGTCAGACGAAAGGGCTTCCCCCCGAAGTTCACCCGATGGCTGCACAACTACCTCAGCAACCGCCGGGCCGCCGCACAGGTGCACGGGGTGAGAAGCGACTACTACGACTTCAACAACGGTGTCCCACAAGGAACAGTGCTCTCGCCCCTGCTCTTCAACTGCGTGATGGATGACGTATCTCGAGCCATCACCGCCTCCCCGGACGTCCACCCTGCGGTGTTCGCAGATGACATTGCAGTACTCGTCGTCGGGGACACCTACACCGACGCCCTAAGCACCGCACAGGGCGTCATATCAGCACTCGCCGCCGAAGTCCCACTCCACGGGCTGCAGCTCTCCCAGCAAGTGCTGCTACACGCTGATGGGAACGACGCCTGAAGCACTGGGCGAGCACAAGCGCATGGAGCTCCCAGACGGCACCCCCCTCCAGCACGACTCCACAGCAAAATACCTCGGGGTTTACATCGATGCCTGCTACACGATGTCGGACCACGTCGACCACGTCGTGACCACCTGTATGCGACGCCTGAGCATACTGCGTATGTTGGCAGGCACCGACTGGGGCTCAAGTGGAGACACGCTGCGCCAGGCCTACCTGACGTATGTCTACCCCATCCTGATGTACGCCGCAAGCGTTTACACCCCTGGCCTGACCGCGAGGAACCTCAAACGCCTGCAAGATGTCCACCGCACCGCAGCCCTGATTATCACAGGCTGCATGAAGAACACCAGCACGGCGAAGCTCCCTGGGAATCACACCTACGAGACCTCGACCTCGACTTCAAGGTTGCGGTGTGCACAGACCACGAACGCTTCCGCCGCGTGCCCCACTCCCCAGGATACCGGGCGCAACTAAATACCGGGAACACGGGAGGCAGCTGGCTACATCAGGCACGGAGTCTGGTGAAATCCTCGAAGGTCGACGGGCGCACCCCCCTGCTGGCCCCCCTGCATGCAGCACACCCCATCCCCCCCTGGGAATGGAACCTGGTGCTGCCACGAGTGCACATCCTGGCGACGCTGCCGGGGCTCACCGCCCCGAAGGCCGCCACCCCGAAAGACACCCTCCGGGACCTGGCAGAGCAGACCATCCAGGCCCTCCCGACGTGCGCCTGGCATGTCTACACCGACGGGTCAGTCTCCAACTCCACATCGCGGCAGCAACAGGGCGGCGCGGGCGCAGCGGTGTACAGCATGCCGGAGGGCCGCCTCAAGAAAAAGCTCGCCTGGCCGGCAGGACTCCGTTGCATCAGCTACCAGGCAGAGCTGGTGGCCATCAGAGAATCCCTCGCCCACCTATGCACCGTGGTAACCCAAGGCGAAACGGTCGCCATCCTCACCGACTCGCAGAGCGCACTGAATGCACTGCTGAGCGGCCCCCAGCGAGCGAGGGGGTCCACCGAATGGGACATCTGGCAGAGGCTGCGCAAGCTCGCCCAAACATACGATGTCACCACCCACCTCCGCTACATCCCGTCGCATGTTGGGGTGGTAGGGAACGAACTTGCTGACAAGCAGGCGCAGATCGGTGCGTTCAAGCCCCAGATGGAGCCGATCAGCCTCGCGTCGGCCCGTGCCACCCTCCGCCGACACATATACAGCGGGACCACGTTGCCCCGCACAGACAGCGTGTACGCGTATCGGTCAGGAATCGGGGAGACGCGACTGCAGCGCCCTGACCTCCGCATGGAGGGCCTTACCCGCTTAGGGGAAACCACCATCCGCCGCCTCCGGGCCGACCACCACCGCCTGGTGTACGACCACGACGTCCCGGGCAGCGCACAACCACCGTGCAAACCCTGCCTGAAGCTTGCGCCGGACAGCCCCCCGCCTGGGGTCTCGCTGAAGCACCTATTCTTCGGCTGTCCCGCGACAGCGTCAGCCCGACACCACCTCACAGCCACAAGCGTGCACAACCTGCTGCTGCACAACTGCAAGGGGGCCCTACGCTACCTGGCTGAGGCAGGGGTGACGGAGCACAGCGAGAAGGACTACCTGATCTCGTGAAACCTGCAAAAATCAACAGCGGTCAAGGGCTTCGGCCTGACACCCCAGCACCCCCCCCCCCCCCACCCCCAGACCCACGTCACTTTCCACGGGCCGCCAGGCGCGTCAGCGTCGGCGACCGCCCGCCCCCAGTCTGAGAGGCAGCAGCCACGACTCGGCAGGAGGCGGGCACAACAAAAAAAGGGAGAGTCGTCACTGTGCATATCAGCACGGTCCCGCCCTCTGAGCCAGACTAACCCGCCCATAAAGGAAAAGAGGAAGAGGCGACGTAAGGCAATGCCTCCGTGCGGCAAGGAGAACACGAAACAGCGTCCCCCCTCACCGGGGGACGCGACGAGCACGGCCAAAAATCGTTCAAAAATCGTTCAAATCAGCTACAAAATGGAGGTCACTACCATACTCCCAGCCCCAGGAAGGGTAAGATGAGCCTGTGGGGTTGGTCAGGGGCTGGTTTTTGTCTTGGGAAGGGTCCCGTTGGGAAGAATATCCGATTTGCTTGACCGCACGACGCCGTTGGGTGAAGGAGAAGTCGTACGGTACACTTCCTGTTCCTGGACAGACCGGGGTTCGATCCGTACTACAGGCCAACTGCCCCCCTAAAACAGGGAGGAAGATATCACTTGCACACCCGGACATTACTTGCACTGCGTGCAAGTCAGGACCTGGAGTGCAAGTACATAGTGGACTCCAACTCCCCTAGCCCGCTAGCGGGAGTCTGGGTACGGGAGTCTGAAACGCGAATGCGTGTCCTAGTCACACAGGCAATGCGAATCGCATTCTCGCATGCGAGAATGGGTAGACAGGTCGGTCAATGAAACCGTCTCCTCTTCACTATATTCGACTCGCACCCAGCATCACACATTCAATTCTCCAAGTAGTCTGCCTGAAGGCAGCTGGAGGCAGTTTGGGTGGTGTAGCCGTCACACGACGTGTTCAAGTCTGTTCACATATTGACACGGAGGTGGTTCTCACGGGGTATTTTGAGGGTTTCTCCCCTCGACGGGGGGCCAGGGGTGCAATTTTTACTGTTTTCTACGAGGATGTTGTCGGGAGGAGTTGAAGGCCTACCTGGTCCTGAGTGCGGCACACCTTGTTGCCGACACCCCCTTGGCCTTCTGGAAGAAAGCCAAGGCAGCCCTCCTCCCCGCCTTTGGCCGTACGTGGTGGAGTGTCTGCAGACCTGGCTGAGTATGACGAATGTGGAGTGCATCTTCAGCATCGCCACCGCGGAGAAGAAAGACGAGCACGCGTATCGCCAGATGAGTACACCGTCAAGTTGTGCCTGAGGCAGGCAGGTGGTGTGCACGCATTGCCTGTGTGCCGTGTGTGGGAGTCGCGAGATGGCCGCCCGTAGTCCGGCTCAAATTTCAGCGGCCGGACAGGATTTCCAGCCTTTTTGGGTGAGGCCATCCCTTCCCAAAGTCGCATGAAGCTGAATGTCTGAAGTACCTCGCTGTGCCCAGTTCCCCTGCTGCAGCCAGGTAGCGGGCTGCCTCCTTGTCGCGGTGCAGCAACAGTTCGTTGGTGGCGGTGAGGGGGTGCCGGCTTGGGCCGTGGCGAAAGAGATGCTTCAGGGAGACCCTCGATGGGGCGTGGCCCGGTGCTGCAGGCAGGGTACACGTACTGGTCTGTGTCCGGGCTGCTGTGGTCATCGACAAGGCTGTGTGGTCTGTCCGAAGGAGGTGGATGGTGGTCTCCCTCAGGTGGATCATCTGTGGATAAGGCCTTCGCGTCTCTCCGATCCTGCATGGGCTCAGGTCTCCAGATGATCATCACCCCTTGCCTTGCTGTAGGTCGGTGGGATGGCGCCCGAGCTCCGCCTTGTAGCTGGCGCAGCGGAGTCGTGCAGGTCAGGCAGGCTCCTTGAGGCCTCCGAGGTGATGTGCGCCCCACCCCGTGGTTCCTTGTAGAGTCGCAGACACGCCCGTGCGCGCGGTGGGAACGTTCGTATCGCCCGTTCCGCCAGGTCCTGGAGAATACCTTTGGTTGAGTATTGACTCTCTCCGGTTCAAACTTCATTCAAGGTCCTTCGCTACGTCATCACTGGTCGTCAGTCAGAGGGGAAGAACGGCGTCCCTCACTTTTTTCACTGCTCACAGGAGCGGAGGCCAAGTCCAGCATAAGTAGTAGCCTTGAAGAGAAGGCTCCTGATATCTCCAAGCATTGCGCCGAAGACCACACTGCCCACCAGGTTCTTCCCCGTCAGTCGAACAGTCTTGTTCATGTTCTGGGCAGGGTGCTCTGCCTCGGTCACCCCGAAGCCTGCTTCAACTAGGCTAGCCCAACATCTTCCCTCAGTGTTCTCACAGGGGTGTCCTCAGTATCTGAGTCCCTACGGCAAGGCAGCGTACCAGGCTTTGCGAACCCGAAACAGGCTGTCCTGGTGGTTGCATACCGCCGCAAGCATGACCCTGTTGCTGCGTAGTCATGTTTTCCGTGAAGTGGGGTGGCGACAGGGTGTATGTCACGAGGGGAAGGGCATGTGGAACGGCCACTGCCCAGTCCCCAGCGCCCTCCGCCCCATAGGACATTCGATTTTTTGCAGGGAACCACCACACAACACCTCACAACACCACCGAACGCCACCAAACTCCACCCAACTCCACCAAACTCCTCCAAACTCCACCAAACTCCGCCAAACTCCACCAAACTCCACCAAACTCGGGTCAAAATCAGGTGGTTAAAATACGTATTATACGTTCAGGCAATACTGCACAGGCATCCACGATGCGACTCACACCGGACTTTGGGTTCGTGGCGTCGTTCGTCAGCACTTCGACAGCGTCCCACGCCTTGTCGGTGCGGTTGCGCTTCTCACCTGATATCGTTACACACCCACATGCACTTCAGCTGACTGGGGGATGCAGTGAGAGTCACACTCAACAAGGATATCAAGGTCACACTCCAAGTCCAGCCACGGACAGCCACTCTGTACGGTGTATGCAAAAATGGGGTGAAAATCTGGAGCGTATAATACGTATTATACGTATTATACGTATAGCGTATTATACGTATAGTGCAGCCTAGATCCCCCACCCCCCACCCATGTGCACTACATCTTCACCCCTCTGCTTTGACCCCCCCTCCCCTTCCCTGTTTCTCCCTTGCGGGGCACATGTATATCTGTGCTTTTTCGCGAGGTGCCGTTTTGTGCGTGCCACAAAAAAAAGGAGGCCGCCGTTCGAGCCCCTCCCCCCGCCAGGAAACCGGATGACGGGCCAGATCGTGGCGGGTGCAGGAAGAGGGTTCCTCAGTAGGGCGAGGGGATTTCGGGTGGCTTATTGTTCGAAAAAGACAGCGTGCCTTCGAAAGGCGTAGCAACCGTGCTTCCTTCCTCCTTATTGATGTTCGTCGTCTCTATATACGTCAGATGGATGGGGGTGTGGTAGTGTAGGGGGGTGCCTGCTGCTCCTGCAAAACGAGTGTACGGAGGCCAACACTGCGCCTCGATTTTTTCCCCCCTTCTTTTATTCTCTGGACGTCTTCGCTCTGTGCGGCTCTGTGCCAAACTACGCCACTTTTTTTTGCAGCCAGTGTTTCTCACCTTTCTGCATTTCTGAGCGAAGGCCCTCCCCCCCCCCCCCCCCTCTGCTTAACTATACCCCAGCCCCCCTTTCCCTCCCCCCTCGCCCCCTCCCAGTGGTGCCGTGCCGAAGAGGAGTCAAAGGTCAGCAAAGAAGAGGAGGGCGCTGCACCGCTTCTCTGTTACTATTTTTTTTTACTAGTTACGAGCGACGAAGCGTAGCGAAGTCGCGAAGTAACGAAGGAAATCGTACGACTGAAGCTTTGGATTAGCACCTCATGCCACTTCACAGGGCCTCAACACAGCCTTGAGACAGCAAGTGTGCGCTCAACAAAAAGTAGTCCGGAACTGTTCTCCCACAGTTGCTGGACAGGGTGTCTATAATAAAGCGAAAGGAGTACGATTTTTGCAAACAGGCAAAACAGTTCGGCGGAGCCAAATTCAGGAAGCCTTTTCACCGTGCGGATCGTTGCGAGCACTTCAGGCTCTACACACCCCCTGACAGCTGTGGTGGGGGGGGCGGGTGAGTGTGTGAGTTTTCAGCGCTCGAAGATTGCGCTTATCATGCCGCTGTGCCGCACAATGTGATCCGCATTTTGAAGAGGTTTTTTTTGATGGAAGGGCTCACAAGGCTGAAGCAGGAAGGGACACCGCGCTGCCAACCCCCCCCCCCCCTCCCCCCCTTTCCCTCTCCCCCATGTTGTTGCGAACGGATTCCAGCTCTGTGCGTTCCCTCCCTGCCCCTCCACCACCCCCATTGGCGCCTCCTCACACCGAACCATCGCACCGCATGTCCCCTACAGCCCTACACAGAGAGGGTGCACGTCCCTCCCTTTCCGCATATGGTTTCCGGGTTCTTGTTTGCAGCGTAGCTTTAGACTTGTTTGCATTTATTTATTATCGAGTCCTGCTCCCCGCTGGTGATAACACCCTTGACACGGAGTCTTGTGGTTGAAGATGATGAAGCTCGGCTGGCTTGACCTCCTGACGGTGGTTGTTTCGCTGTCGATGTGGGGCATTGTCATCTACATGGTGATCGATCTCGCGAAGGAGTTCCACGACAGTGGCCGCAAGGAGAAGACAAGTGTCGAAAAGGTCAAGGAGTCCACTCTGCAGGTACCATGGCTACACCTGCTGAGTGAAGTCGCGGGATGCCGGTGGGTGGCCATCCAGTGCAACTTCGAGAAGTTCCATGCGAAGGGAACAGAAGCCAATCACAACTGCATGGATGCCCTCTCTCATAAAACTTACATGTTTTTTGGCGCCCCGATGCAGGCCATACTCATCAACTCCACCATCGCCACAGCCAACGGGCACGTGTTCACCTACCCTCTCGACGCGATGACCGTTGCGTTTGTTTTGCAGAAGACTGTGCAGGGCGTATCTGTGACTGTCACAAACGCTTCTGAATGTGGCACGCCTGGCCCCTCAGAACCGTCTGGCATACTGGAGACGGCAGTCCTGATGCCTGTAGGCGACACGCGCACCATCCAGAAGATCGAGAGGGGCGAAGCTGGCGTGCAGGATCTGGGATCGCCGCTGCTGGTCGGCTTCCGCAACTTCGCAACCGTGAACTTCGAGCGGAACATCGAGAAGTACATCAACGGCACCTCTGAGGTGTCGGACCTCTTCTCCGTGTCGCAGTTCTCTGCGGACCCCAGACCCGATTACATCGCATTCTCTTTGATGCTCTACCCGTAGACCTTCACCGTCACCAAGGTGGTGCACCAAAAGGGGCAGACCTTTATCGGCCTGCTTGGTGGTGTGTTCGGATGGGTCGGTGTGTGGACCGGCGCCTGCATCCAAGGTCTTCTCCTGAGTGGCCTCGCAGCGATACACCGCAAATACAAGGAGGACCAGAAGCACAAGGAGGTGCAGGACAGCGACGGTGCCCTGCTGGAGGAGCTGCAGGATGAGAGTGGGAAGGAAGGGGGCGACATCCGGCAGCTGAGGGCCGAGCTGGCCCAGCTGCAGGGGCAGCTGGCGGAGCTGGCGAGGCGGCAGCAGCAGCAGCAGCAGCAGGGCCAGCCCCGCTACGGGGGGGGCGGAGCGGATGAGACGGTGTCCTTCTTCGGTGGGGTGGCGTCAAATCGGCCAGCATCTGTGTATCAGCGGGCAACACCTCCTCCACGCGCTGCCCCCCCGCAGCCCCGAGTCACGCCGTCGCTTGACACTAACTCTACAGGCTCTCAGATCGTGGTGTGATCGCTGTGTGTCTTCAGACGTAGGGAGTAAACATCTCTGGCGTTGCACTTTCCCCTATCGCTGGGCTTTCACCTTTGGCAAAAAAAAGCACACGACAGGCACAGCTGTTTGCGAGTTTGTTTTTGCCGACACCAGAAAAGAAATACAGAAACGACGCCCGTCGGCTGCTTGACGGAAGTATCACTCCACCACCCCGATCCCCACCCCACCCCACCCCACACAGTGCCTTGTCTTAGTCTCGACATCGCTGTTACCCCCCCTCCCCCCCGAGGCATGTATAGCAAAATACCCCGATCTCTCGTGCCGGTATCGGGTGGGGATGAAATTGCGATTCGTTGAGGCGGCAAAAGAAGGCTCTTATCGCTCTATCCTTCGCCCAGCAGGCCTTCCGTTGGAGAACGGGCAAAAGGCTGTGTCAGGAGGGGGGGGGGGGGGTGTTCCGAAGGGCAGCTGTCGGAATTCAGGAATGTGGAAAATGGGAATGGAACAGAAAATGCCGCTCTAAAGGCCTAGACTGGGGTGGGCGTTTGCCACGACAAGTCACTGGTCGTCGTAGGGCGGGGGAAAAGAAATGGAAAAGGAAATTGGCGTTGAGGCGGTGTGGGGGTGAGGGGAGGGTGGTGGTGATTGACAGGACGCGCGCAGGCACCGCAGTCACCGCAGTCACCGGGCCCCCCTCTTCTAAAAAAATCAGTAGATTTGTGTTTGGCGATGGGTGTACCAACGTTGCCAAACAACAAGAAAAATGCTGAGGGCGAACGAAATCAAACAAACAGAAGATGGGTGTTGCCCTACCGTGCCTTTTCGAAAAAGGCAGACCCCTTTTTTTTTTGGGCAAACAAAAGCAACTCCCTGCATCCCTGATGTGGAGGATTTTGCCGCCCCCAAAGGAAGGAAGAAAAAACGCGCTGCCACACCCCCCCGCTATCTTTTTGACACTGACAGGGCTGATCCCTGTGTTGTGGTAAAAAAAAAAGAAAGTGGATGGGGGGGTAAAGGGTGAAAGGCGGCTGGTTCAGTTCTCGCCCTGCTCTTTCTCCACCGCTGTGACTCTCTCGATGCGTTACGACGCACACCACCCCAAAACGAACCCCTCTTGCCTGCTGATGATGGTAGTGTGGAGAGCCGCAGCTTCGCAGAACTGAACTGGCGCCTTTATGCGTGACAAAATACTACCTCGGAAGGCGATACCACGCAGGCCTCTTTGTTACTTTGTTTCTGTTGGCGTGTTCGTCTCAAAGTTGATGAGGGAACTTATGGCGTGCTTGGGGTGAGGGGCTGCCCTTTGCTTTGCATCGAACACACAAGCGATCCTAGCTGCGCATCCTAGCTGTGTGGCACACACACTGAGATGGTTTTTGGATTTGGATGACAGAGAGTGAGGGAAGTGGCATCAACCGTGTGACCTGGTGGTTGGCCTGCCCCTCTCTCTCTATCCCCCTTCTCTCCCTTTCTCTCTCTCTCTCTCCTCTCACCCGTCTGCTTAAAGTGTGAATGTGCCGCCCCCCGTGGAAGGGAATACCGCACCCTCTTCCTCTTTCGCCCTCTGCTCTCCTTTCTCTCCCCACAGGGTACAATATGCGCATGTAATCCGTGCGCCGCTCCGCCCTTTCCTCTCTTTGCTTCTGTATCCCGGGATGTGAGAATACTTCCTGCGGCGGTCCCGTTGCTGCGAGCGCGGAGTCTTGCGTGAACCATTTGACGCCTCACCGATGCCACCCACCCACCCGCCCCAATCGTCTCGATTCCCTTTCGCAGACAATCTGCTTGTCGCCATGACGGTAGTGCACCCCCCCTTTTCCACTCCCACTCCCACGACAACACAGGACTCGGTTTGTTCAGCAGCAGCAAGCTTTTTTGACAATGTCGAAGGCCACCAGGACGTTGAAGGGGCAGCTGCTCTTCGATGAGGCAAGTGACAAGCCTCTGAGCAACCTGCGCGTGCTGGTCTTCGAGGGGCTGCTGTCGCACCCCCCGAGCCTTGTGGACACGGTGGTGGCGCGCATGTCGCGCCTTCCCCTTGCGCGCCTTGTGCCCAGCAGCCTGGTCCGGACGCACAACGACAAGCACATCGCGGAGGGGCACACCGACAGCAACGGGCACTTTGAGATCCCGTACCCCGCCAAGCCCAACGAGGGGTCGAAGAAGCTGCACATCGCGCTTGTGATGCGCAACACGAACTACTCTGAGGAGGAGAAGGACGACGAGGCGCTGGTGACCCGCTCGCTTCGGAACGCCAACCGGAAGCTGCAGAGCCCGTTCCTGAGCTACCAGATTGAGACACACCTCAACATGTACGACTTGGGTGTGGTGCGGCTGCCGATGTGGAAGCGCCGTGAGATCCAGACACAGAAGCCTATCACGACGGCGACAACGCGGCTGCTGATCGACTTCCCCGGAGAGCACTGGCCGGAGGAGCTGCAGCGCGCCCCGTGGTTCCCCAAGGCTGCCGCCCAGCAGGCGCTGGCGTCGGCGCTGTTCAACACGTACGGCACCCTGCTGGGGGCGAACCACGCGCTGGAGTCCCTCACGCCCCTGCCCCTGCACAAGCATGTGCTGCATGAGTTCAACTGGAAGATCATCGAGACTGTGACGACGGGTGTCACCAACATTGTCGACGGTGTTCACGAGAGGATTTACGAGAACCTGCCGTTGGGCTTGCTGCAGCCGGCGTACAATGTGGCGAGCCTGTTTGGGTACAAGAACCCGTTCCCGTACAGCGTGAGTGACGAGGACCACGTGGGTCTGGCGCTGAACGGGTTCAACCCACGTCTGCTGAAGGCGTGCGACGACGGGAAGACCTTCTACATGGACTTCTCCTACAAGGGTGTTGGGCTGCGCAAGGACTACTATGTGGGTGACTCGACTGCGTTCTTCGAGCGCGATGGCAACACGATGAAGCTGGTGAGGATTGACATCACTGACATGAACGACAGGTACAGCCCTAGCACGAAGGGCACGAAGGCGTCGTACACCCCCAAGAGCCCCACTCTGGAGTGGGAGGGGGCGAAGCGTATCTGGCGCTGCAACTACTTCTTCTTCGGGGAGGTCACGACCCACTTGACGGAGACTCACCTGAACGTGGAGCAGTACGTCCTGGCGGTGATGCGCAACCTGCGCCACAACCCTGTGTACGACCTGCTTACCCCTCACATGTACGGCACGGTCTTCATCAACTCGCTGGCAGACAAGATCCTGACCTCCGAGTCCGGCCTGGTGCCGAAGTATTCGGGCATCCTGCGCGAGGACGTCACCACCGCGGTGCAGGCACATGCAAAGACGATGAACTGGGAGCACTGGCGCCCGCGTGTGCCCCTGACAGAGGGGCACCAGTTCGCCCACCAGCAGTGCCACTTCTGGCAGGTGCTGGAGGAGTACGTGACATACTACTTCAACACCTACGGGGTCAACATCGAGAAGCACTGGGACGAGATCTACCGCATGAGCCAGGAGCTGGTGCAGTACTCTGTGGAATACTCTGAGGGCTGGGACAAGGAGCCCTGGCAGGACATGAACGAGGTGAACCAGGGCGGCTACCTTCCCCCGGCGGGCGGCAAGAAGGCTAGCCAGGAGCCCAACGGCGAGGGTGCGAAGGCGGACGGCAAGAAGGCCACCACAGCCATCAAGCGCAGGGCAGTGTCCCTCGTGACGCCTGACGAGAAGATCACTCCTGCCAACAGGGAGAAGAACATGGCCAACCTCAAGCAGCTGTGCAAATACGTCATCTTCCACGCGACGTTCCGCCACAAGCACATCAACGACGCGCAGTACGAGCTGGGAGGGATCCCTGGGTACGCCACGCTGGGTCTGCAGGAGGACCCGCGTCGTGGGGAAAACGGCGACATCATCTCTGAGGAGTCTCGCGTGGACCACAAGAACACCACTTACGCGCTGGTCAACGTGAAGTACGGCTACATCATGGCAGACGAGGACAAGAACATGCACCCCAAGCTGAAGGAGCTTCTCAAGCGCGAGAAGTCCGCCTTCGCGAAGATGGGGCTTGACATCTACGACATCCGCTCCTGCATCAACATCTAGACAGCGCACTGCGCTCAACCCTGGATGCACCCCACTCTGACACCGCGCCTGCCTTGTGCCTGGCGCCTTCACTTCACGTGGCACCGCAATCCCCCGTGATGATTGCGAGGGGGAGCTGCCCTAACGTTGAACGAACCACCGATTGCCATACTGCAAGAAGGCTGCAGCGAATAATCTAAATACACGACGCGCTGGCAGAAATCTCCTGAACCGGTTTGAAAACAGTAACCGGTTCCTTGGGAACCGGTTTGGGAACCGGTTGAAATCACAACGGCAAACCGGTTACTGACAAATCCGAACCGGTTGAGGACAGGTTCAGAACCGGCTGGGACCGGTTCTGAAACTGGCAAAAACCGGTTCGTGAACCGGTTTGCAGGAACCGGTTTCAGAACCGGTTCGAGAACCGGTTCACGAACCGGTTCCGGAACCGGTTCGTGAACCGGTTTCAGAACCGGTTCTCGAACCGGTTCTGGAACCGGTTCCAGAACCGGTTCTGAAACCGGTTCCCCCAGTCCTGACCGGATTTCTATAGGGGGCAGGGCTTTTCCTAAATCTGGGGGTCCGGGGGGCTGGTGACCGAAATCGGATACAAAAAAAACGCGCTACTGAGGCACCTGTTTGGGGGGCTCAAAACTGATCGCATCGCCGCACATGACTGGCGTTATTGCATTATTTGAGCTCCGTGCGGATCGTAGTGGGGTCATTTTGGTGGTGTACGTGCCAAGTTTCACCCATGAAATGTGGGTCTGGTTCAGGGACTTCTGAAGGGAGGATGTGACTGGGAGGCCAGAAATCAGCCCACCCACACCACCCACCCAGCGGGACCCCACTCACAGGTTTTTCAAAACCCTGCTCCTCTGAATATTTGGGATCTGTGCGGATCGCGGTGGGGTCTTTTTGGCCATGGGGTGTCTGTTTGCACCCCTTACTCGGGGTTGCCATGTGGGCTCAGACCCCCGTAGACATGCAGGTCGGAGAGTGCACTGAGGTGCGGAGGAATGCACCACTGAACACAGACACACGGCCCCTCCGGGGCCGTGTGTCTTTGCTTGGTGTATCTTCTCCCTCACAGGCAGCATCCCCCCAGCCGCTCAGCCCCTCAGCACCCTCCACTCCGGTGAATCCTCACCAGAATTTTTTTTCCTGCAGTGCAAAAAAAACGCGCTAAACAGAGTGCAAAAAAAACGCGCCAGACAGAGGAAAAATCTGAAATTCAAAATCATGGAATCCGGACCCCTAGTTAGGAATAGCTCTGATAGGGGGACCCTTTCGAATTTTTTTTTCGGGGGGGTAAATTGAACGTTTTTGGCCATTTGAAGCCACTGCGACCATTCCCGGGCCTCGGAAATCAGATTCTTGCCCCTCAAATGCGGTACCGGTCCGGACGAAAATCCGGACCGGAACCGCAGGTACCGCATGCAGAAACTGGCAGAAACCGGTTCGCGAACCGGTAGAACCGGTTTGCCCAGAACCGGTTCGGGAACCGGTTCTAGAACCGGTTTGTGAACCGGTTCCAGAACCGGTTCACAAACCGGTTCTAGAACCGGTTCACGCAGTCCTGACTGGATTTCTATAGGGGGACCCTTTCGAATTTTTTTTCCGGGGGGTAAATTGAACGTTTTTGGCCATTTGAAGCCACTGCGACCATTCCCGGGCCTCGGAAATCAGATTCTTGCCCCTCAAATGCGGTACCGGTCCGGACGAAAATCCGGACCGGAACCGCAGGTACCGCATGCAGCCGCCCCAGCGCCGCCCTCCCCACCCCCCTCCCCAGCCTGTCCCAGAAGAGGTCGCTTTTCCCATTGGTGCCTGCCTATGTATTGCCTCTGTTGTGCCTGCGCCTGTGCCTCCCTGCCCTGTATTTTTTTACCCTCACGGGTATCACGATACAGGGCAGTCCACCCCCTCCCCCCAAAAATCGTTCGCATCATCTTGGCGCCCATTCCTTCCACTTTCTGGATGTGTTTGGTATTTCCGAACGGAATTTTCCAGCGTCAAGACTGATACCTCGCCGTTTTAGAGTCAGTCACTTCTACCGCCGCTGCGATTTGCGATACGGTAGTTGTGCAGAAATGCTAACATTTAATTTGCTCTGTGGAACCTGGACTGCACCTTCTGGGCTGTGAGTCTGTAGATAGTTGGACAGTTGCGGAACCCATCCTTTGTGTGCCTCCGACTTGAGGAGCTGTCGACTTCAGAACCAAGGTTCAGAACGAAGATGACGACCTGCTGTGAGCTGCAAACCTTCTTGACACACCTACCGTACCTGCATTACACTCGTGGTAATTCCATACCCCTGGAAACAGGAGACCACCGTCTGTTCACAGATGGTCTTGAGCGTGGTAGCCATCTTTGCTATGGAGTCACGATTAAGTCTTTGTGGTCACGTGGGCCCATGAGCAGCGGATACACTTGGAGTGGAGGGAGGGGGTGCGGTTCTGGAAAAGCGGGTCTGAATCTGGTCAAGGACGACTGAGGGCTTCAGTTCGAGTTTAATGTGGGTCCAAGGGTACACAGGAGATCACTGCTTGCATATTCAACCTGCTTGTCATCCTCTGGTTACTGTTCAACGGCTCGAACTCCTCGACTTTCCTTGGCTGACTGAAATGAAACAATACGTATGCTGCTATTGTGTTGTTCCCCTGACAGAGGAACACAAGGGAAGGGTACTGCAGCTGTCCACGAAGTGGCTCGACGTAGCCACCTCACGCTGCCTAGAGGGTCGGTTCAGGTTGAAGCAGAGCAATTAAGTGTTAGGGGGATGCCTTTGGTCAAGGCCTTTTCTAAAAAAAATTGACCCACGGCGCCTGTGTTGTAGCTCGGTCTACGCCAGGTTCCACACCCCGTCATCGCAAAACGTACACATACACAGAGGCAGGCCTCTGTGGTACGGGAGCATGATGGGAGGAAATTTTGCCTTTTGGTCAAAAAGGCGCCTTTTTAGAATAAATTGACCCGCAGGGTGGCTGAGTCTTATCAGACAGGCCGACCTATGTTGATCAATGGAACCACACAACCTGTTCAACCTGCAAACCACCCGGGGTGGCGGCTGAGTCCTCACCCCTGCCGTAGCATGAGATAAGCCGACGTCGACCTCCGCTCCGGTCTCTCAACAACGGTCGTCACCAGTTGAACCGCGTCTGGGAAAGCCTGATCTTTGGATCTGGCCTCCCTGTTGTCACTGTGATTCGAAGAACTGTGGGGTTCAGAACCAAGGATGAGGAACTGCTGTGAGCTGCACACTCTCTTGACACACCTGCACGTATCTGCGTTACACTCGTGGGAAACCCGAACCCTGTATTTATACAGGAGACTTCCATCTGGGACAGTTTCTGTTCCAGATGAGCTTTGACAGTGGTAGCCATCTTTGCTATGGAGCCATCGTCATTGCTATCGTCGTCACTCGGACCCATGAGCAGCGGATACAATTGGTGTGGAAGGAGAGGGTGCGGTTCTGGATCAGTAGGTCTGAATCTGACACTGGGACTGAAACCCATAGGTCTGAGATGACTCAGTGCGGGTCAGGTCCGTATACCGGTCCACCGACCGGTACACGGCCAACCGGTCGGGACCCACTTTGCCCGGTTCGCAAATGTCGGTTCTGGAACCGGTTCGGGCGGAACCGGTTCACCGGCGGAACCTGTTTACCGGTGAACCGGTTCGGCGGAACCGGTTCACCGGTGAACCGGTTCGTCCGAACCGGTTCTGGAACCGGTTCCACCGAACCGGTTCGCCGGTGAACCGGTTCCGCCGAACCGGTTCCAGAACCGGTTCAGCCCGTGCCAGCGCGTCGTGTAGGGTGGTGTGGGGGGGGGGGGGTCGGGGGAAAATTTACCGAGTTTTCGCGCATGATATGGCGTGTGGTATTTTATATTTTTACAAATTACGAGCGATGGAGGATGGAGGGGGGGGGGGGGAGGGGGGGAGAATCGTACGACAGGACGCTTTAGGATTACCGTATACGTAAATATTATGGAACGTAAATACCGTATACGTAAATATTTTGGAACGTAAATACCGTATACGTAAATATTATGGAACGTAAATATTATGGAACGGGCCCATTTTTGGCCGGTCCGTTCCATAATATTTACGTTCCAAAATATTTACAGGGCCAGTTGGGGACTCGGTGGTGAGGACGGCTTGCGTCAGGAATCGCGCGAAAAGTGCACGAGTAGGTCCCGTCAGGGACTCTGCATGCCGTCCGATCACCTGGTCCAAGTCCCCGAGTCGCAGAAAGCCCTGTAAATATTATGGAACGAAAAAAATCTGGAACGCCAACCCACCAGCGTTCCAAAATATTTACGTTCCATAATATTTACGTTCCAAAATATTTACGTATACGGTATTATGGAACGTAAATATTATGGAACGTAAATATTTTGGAACGCTGGTGGGTTGGCGTTCCAGATTTTTTTCGTTCCATAATATTTACAGGGCTTTCTGCGACTCGGGGACTTGGACCAGGTGATCGGACGGCATGCAGAGTCCCTGACGGGACCTACTCGTGCACTTTTCGCGCGATTCCTGACGCAAGCCGTCCTCACCACCGAGTCCCCAACTGGCCCTGTAAATATTTTGGAACGTAAATACCGTATACGTAAATATTATGGAACGTAAATATTATGGAACGTAAATATTATGGAACGTAAATATTATGGAACGCTGGTGGGTTGGCGTTCCAGATTTTTTTCGTTCCATAATATTTACAGGGCTTTCTGCGACTCGGGGACTTGGACCAGGTGATCGGACGGCGTACAGAGTCCCTGACGGGACCTACTCGTGCACTTTTCGCGCGATTCCTGACGCAAGCCGTCCTCACCACCGAGTCCCCAACTGGCCCTGTAAATATTTTGGAACGTAAATATTATGGAACGGACCGGCCAAAAATGGGCCCGTTCCATAATATTTACGTTCCATAATATTTACGTATACGGTATTATGGAACGGGCCCATTTTTGGCCGGTCCGTTCCATAATATTTACGTTCCAAAATATTTACAGGGCCAGTTGGGGACTCGGTGGTGAGGACGGCTTGCGTCAGGAATCGCGCGAAAAGTGCACGAGTAGGTCCCGTCAGGGACTCTGTATGCCGTCCGATCACCTGGTCCAAGTCCCCGAGTCGCAGAAAGCCCTGTAAATATTATGGAACGAAAAAAATCTGGAACGCCAACCCACCAGCGTTCCAAAATATTTACGTTCCATAATATTTACGTTCCAAAATATTTACGTATACGGTATCACCTTTATGCCGTTATACCGCTTCGCGGTGTGCATAAACATTCAACACGTTCTTGAGAGTTCAACGCAGAAAGCAGTTCGGAGCTGTTTGTTTTTTTTTCCCCCCCGTTTTGCTGTACAGGGTGGTTCTACCGTACACAGCGAAGAGCGGGGAGGCGAAAACTTTTTTTGCCGTAACCGATCCCAGGTCACGGCTAAAAAAAACTATTGGCGGCTCACGTATGGACACTCCCTCACCCCCTTCCATCCATGCACAGGGGTGCGCACAAGCAAATAGTATTATTCTTCTGAAAATCTGAGACACACAAGCCCAAACGGGTGATCGCACTAATGCAGATGCCATGAACAGGCCTGAGCCCTGGATAGCGAACATCGAATACCGAACGAATCCCTATTGTCTTTTTGAGGGGGGGTGGGGCTGGGGGCTGGGGTGGGTTGTGAGGGTATATACCACCCCCCCCTCCCCCCCCCCCCCCCCCGCGCCTTCTAAAGTGCAGAAACGTGACCCGCCACCACAAAATAGGCGTCGCACTGACACAGTTTTAGCACAGGGCGAATGTCCTCCCTCCCCCCCCCCCCTCCCCCCTCCCCCCTCCCCCCTCCTCCCCCGAACTCTCTTTGCTGTTTGGTTTTCTTCCTGGTGCCACATACCGCCCAGGGCTCTGTGCGCGCACGTCGCTGTCTCCTGTGGGTGTGCTCTGTTTGGCTTCTCTTCATAAAGTGAACAGGCATCACACCCCTTTTTGTCGGGCAAACAAGCCGTGCACCACAGGCCACCCTGAGCGTCTCTTGACTTTCCTTGTGAAGCGAGGTGCGAGGAGCTGGCTTGCGGGTATGCCTATGTCGAATACGCACCAGAGCCCCCAAGAGCTCGGTGTGTCCTCAACGAAGTTTAACCCCGCGTGTGTGTTCGGCCCCCACGTTCCGAAGTAGTGTCCGATGCAGTGGCGCTATAATCACATCCGCGGCACTTCCCGAGACAAGGCAATGTGTTGGGTAAAAGAATATCAACCAAAATCTGAAAAACCGTATACTTTTTCAAAATTTTGAGTAAATGGCACCCCGCTACACCTTTTTCAACATTTTTTTTATCGTGTAACGTACGGTATTGGCGCTTTTCAGGACAATAATTTTTCCAAAAAAATATTTTTTTTGGTGGAGAAATTCGGAAAAACTGTTTTTGCCGATATTTTCTTCGGAATTTCACCCCCGCGGATCGCCACAAAAAGACCCGGTTTTTGACGGAATTTGAGAGTTGAGCTCCGTAGATTACACCATAAAAAAAATCGGTGAGTTTAGTGGAGTAGAGTCCAATTTACTGCTGCCCAACCACTATTACCAACTTTCCTAAGGAAAATCCCCCCAAAAATCGACCCAAAAATGGGTCCGTCTCAGGGAGGCGTCCGGGCCGGAAACAAAATTTTTCCGGCCCAAAAATGTGATTCCTGTGTAGTTTTAGTGAGAACCTTCCCAGGAAAAAAAAATCGGTGACTTTTGCGGTGTATAAGGCCTCCTACACGGGGTCCCAAAGTACACAAAAATAGCCGAAAATAGCCGAAATCCTGGAGCAATTGAGAAAGTCAGGGGAGAGGTGGGGGCAGTGATCTCGTGCCAGGGCTGGCAGGGGGGGCCGCGGCCCCACCTCCCTTTTTCTGTAATTTTTGGGGAGGGTGGGCCGCCAGGGGTGGCATGGCCCTACCTCGGCCCTACCTCAATATTTTCCCCGTCGAATTTTGCGGATGGGTCAGATTTTGGGGCTTTTGGGTTCGGCCTTGTAGCCGAGTTTTCACGCGCAGCGTATGAAAACCCAACGCCATCATGAGCAGGTGTACCAGGTGCTGGGGGCTTGGTGGTGCTCATCGAAGCGCACCGTCAGGCACTCATCAGGTCAAGCGAAGGATCATCCCCGCCTGGAATGTGCAACAGCACCAACCGGTGTGGGGATTAGCCTTCGAGGGATTTTAGGATGTTCACTACCGTGGCCTCCGGCGGCTGGGGGGCTCCGCCCCCCAGACCCCCCTGTAGCCTGTTAGCTTTGCTGCCGTTCCTGAACACGGCGCGCTGGCAAAGTTACTCGGGATTGCAGTTTTGCAAGTGCTCAATGGCAACCCAAGACCCCCTGACTACTGATTTTTGGTTCAGCAGGACGATCTAAGGCGGCAGCATCCGATGCCTTTCGAATTGGGGGGAAAACGTTCTGTGGCCCTGTTTGCATCATACTGCGGGAAATCGGAGTGGGGTTGGGCTGCACTTTTTCCCCTGCGGAGCGAGCTCGGCCCACCCTGTGCCCTACCTCTTTTTTGGTTTGCCCGACCCCCAGCGAGACCACTGGGTGGGGGGCCTTCAGGCCATTCTGCACTGCCCGGGGAAGCAGGGTGATGTTGGTGACATTCCATGAACTCTTGCATTTGAAGCAGGCCATGTTTGTGTTTCACATGATTCAGATGAGTTTTCCTGTGCATGGAAGGTGGTGGATTCGCAGGCAATAAGAAGCAAAAAAAGCACTGTACAAAAGCCTACCAAGGGGGGTGAGAACTGCATCTGGGAGTAAATTGTCTTCCACTACACCTTTTTCCCCGATTCTGGCCGCATTTGATTCCGTTGCTACCATAGCTTTCCGAGATTTTTTGAAATATTTTTTTCCCGGCCAACCTCACCAGTCAAATTGGGATGCGCATCCGCATCCCAATTTGAACCCAACAGACTGCATTTCCGGAACTCGAAACAGGGCGGAATTGATCGCTAGGTATACCGCGGAATTCACGGTGGGGTCACAACTCAAAATTGTCAAAAAAATGTACAAATTGCTGCTGCTGGGGTGTTGGCGGGTCTGTTCCATCTCCTATGTTCAGGGAAATTCGCAAAAAATCGCAAAAAATCACCGAAAATCACCAAAAATCGTCAGCTGATTGAGGGTGTGATATGAGGGTTCTATCCAACAAGGATATCAAGGCGGCACTTTCAAAGTCCTGCCAAGGACAGCGCCACGTGGGTGTGTGCTTCTGATATATGTTATGTCATCATGTGAACCCTCCCCAGCGTGTGCCAACATCCCTGACACGCTCACGAAAAGCATGACACGGAGAAAACAGGTGCCGAAACAACCTGCCGAGCACACGGGTGGTGCCACGTTGATCCACGCAGCGATCTCCCATGACAGGAAGCCTTGTCGCCACGGCAGAGTCGCCGCAGACCGAAAATCACCAAAAATCGTTTGCTATGTTGGATTAGCGGATCCGCATCGTACAGAACGTCTACGAAAGACGACGCACGAGAACTGATACGCTATGCCAAAAATCACGGAGCCCCTTATAAAAGAGCTTTTTAAATTGAGTGAAAAAAGGTGAAAAAAGGTGACGACTTGTGACCCTTTTGTGATGAGTTGTGATGAGTTGTGATGAGTTGTCCTGGGCAAGACGTTAAACTACCTGGGAGGGCTTCCCCAGACCATGACGGGTGCTTGCACCAGGAGTTTGAAACAGCCACTCATGCCTTGCGATGCTCAAGTGCCTGCTGGACCCCTATGTCCTTCAGGCCCCAAAGCAGGCAACGATATGGGAGCAACCTAACAGGGGAGGTGAAGAGGGCACGGGTCTTAGCCTGATGACACACTGCAACCTCAAGGTGACTGGCGACACCTCTCCCACAGTCTGCGGCGACTCTGCCGTGGCGACAAGGCTTCCTGTCATGGGAGATCGCTGCGTGGATCAACGTGGCACCACCCGTGTGCTCGGCAGGTTGTTTCGGCACCTGTTTTCTCCGTGTCATGCTTTTCGTGAGCGTGTCAGGGATGTTGGCACACGCTGGGGAGGGTTCACATGATGACATAACATATATCAGAAGCACACACCCACGTGGCGCTGTCCTTGGCAGGACTTTGAAAGTGCCGCCTTGATATCCTTGTTGGATAGAACCCTCATATCACACCCTCAATCAGCTGACGAAAAAAGGTGAAAAAAGGTGAAAAAACATGGTATGACAAAGGTCTTAATAAGAAAAGGATCTTTTCACTTCTTTCTTAAGACGTCTTAATGCAGGTGCTGCATTAAATTTCTTAAATTAATGACCCCCATTATTTTTCAGAAATGCAGGATTTCTTAAGATTTCTTAATGAAATGATGGACATTATTTCCATATCTCCCAGCATTAAAAATGTCCATCATTCTGAAAAAGATCTTTTAAGATCTTTTTCAGAATGATGGACATTAAAATGCTAGGCATTAAGAAACACGTCTTAAGAAATCAGTAAGAAATCTTTAAGAAATAGCCCTTTCGGCATTACATTAAGACGTCTTAAGAAATTTCGAGGTATCTTAACATTTCTTGCAAGATCTTTGTCATACCATAGTATAGCGTATCAGTTCTCGTGCGTCGTCTTTCGTAGATGTTCTGTACGATGCGGATCCGCTAATCCAACATAGCAAACGTCATACCATGAAAAAAGGTGAAAAAAGGTGAATTTTTTGTTTTTTTTGTGATTTCCTGTTTTGGAACAGACCCTCCAACACCCCAGCTGCCCAAGTAAACGACTAAAGTATACGGTTTTTCAGATTTTGGTTGATATCTGGTAATCCACTTTTTTTTCACCGTTCGTCCAAGCAAAGAACGTACCTTCCAAGCATTTTATTTCGCCCGAGAGGCACGCGAGAGGCACCCCCTGCCCCCTGTCACCCCCCCTCCCCCCTCCCCCCTGGACTAACATTGCAACAAGGTGCTGGGAGGCTTGCTTTTCCATTCACTCTCGACGATCAAACCCCCCCCCCCTTCCTCCAGCTGCCAACGTTGCTTTTTTTACCCGCCAGCCTTTCTTGGTAAGCCTGTAATGCATGACGCAGCGCATTGCAAGGAACCACAAAGCGGTGGGGGCTGCCGCGTTGTTGTACCCTCACCCCTCACCCCCCCCCCCCCTCTCTCTCTCTCCCCCCCCCCCCCCGCTGCGCTTCTGGCCCAGAGTTTTTATTTGCTTTGGTTTCCGCACGGCTGAACACCTGCTCGTTTTATGCAACACGTGATGTGGAGGTAAAAAAAACATTGCAGTTCCGTAGATTTGTTATGGCGCAAAAAAAAATTGCCTCCGAATCGTTTGTTGCGGTGTCAGCTGCGCTGACACGGTGCGCCTGCAGGCTGGTGGATTTTCCACTCCCGCGCACCACCTCTCTGCCACGCGCTCGAATCGTGCCAGAGGGTCTCTATGGGTGAGTGCTGGCTCCCAGAGACCTCGCAAAGCCAGTTGCAAAGTGAAACAGTTTGACGCACAGTATATACACAGGGCGAAGACCCGCAAAGGGTAAAAATTGTCTCCCCACTCCACCCCACCGGCCTGATGTGGGGTGTATGTATGTGTGTGCAAAACCTGCAGCCTAAATTTGAAAGCAATGTATCCAAACCCCAACCCGCCCCCCCTCCCCGATGCAGCAGAAGCCGTTGGGGTCAGAGGCAAATAAATATGTAATCATCCCACACGCACACACGCACACATTTTTACCACCGGTAATACACACAGCCCCATACACATCCGCAGGCATTGCGCATCGAAATATGCGTGGAATTTGCGTCACTTTTGTAAGGTTGTGCGTTGTAGCCCTCACCCACTAAAATAACGCGACCCGCCATACTCACACCATCACATGGGTGCGAGGTGTGCGGATCGGTTGGATGTGGAGATGTATTCACGTTCGATCGGGGGCGTGGCTGGAATTTTTTTGTTAGTTCGGCGTAGCTTCTTCACCCGCAATGCCTTCTTCAGTCCAGCGCCCCCCTGTCCTTTATGATCCACAGTGGATGAACCCAACACTTGTAAACAGGTGTGAGGACAGCTTGCCCCCCACTTGAGGGTGCCTGCTGGCTGATGCCGCTCAAGCTGTGTGGGTGTCGGTTACGGCCGTTGTGGTCGTCGCATGAATGACAATACATCTTGACACATTTGTTCGGCACATCATTTCACGGCGCCCTAGCTGCAGTGTGACAAATATTCAACATGGCGAGTTGCTGACGAGGACTACTGCCACATGCCTATGGTCTGATTGGTGGGTAGCACGGCTCTCTTTGGAAGAAATCGAGCCAACCCATCAAAACCGCCCGTGTAACAATCAACACCAGTCATGTTACTAGAAACATTGGTGCGAGTCGGTCACATCACCAGCCACATCCCACAAGTCACACTGTGCCTAGTGCGTCACTGTCCCAACCCACTCCCCCAAACACCTCCTGACCCAACCCAGAGCCAGCCCTGTTTTCATCCCCGTTCCCCATCTCTTCCGTCGTCGAAATCGGGCAATAAAATGCCACCGGTTTGCAGAACAGCCAGCAACGCCGCAAGGCGGCCCGTCAAAATTTGACTGTGGGCTGCACTGCTGCATTGCAAAAAAAATATTCTGCTGCTCCCGGATTAAGTCCCTGTTGTGCTTTGGCGAGTGAAATCTCATGAGTGCCGGCACAATCGGGTGATTCCATCTACCGTCCGCCCATCCAGATTGGGTTACCACAGCCGGTGTATGTGGTTCTTTGATGTGCAAGTCTTTGCCGCCCACGTGTCGCAACAAATCACGACTGCAGCGCGTATAGCGTCGATTCGGCCGTGGAAATCAGAGACTGAAAATATGGGGAGAGGGGTGTCACTACACCAGCACTTTTGAATGGCCTTGCAGATCTTCCACCCCTTTCCCCACCTGCTCGACAAGTCGATAGTTTCCCGCCTTTGATTTTTGTTGTTGTTTCCTTGCTTTTTTTCTTGCATTGTCTTTCGCAATAAGCAAAAAAAAATTGGGTCTTTTTTCCTTTTCCCGCATCCTTTCGTTTCCCCTGGCTGCCTTTTATTTGTTCTGGGGAGATCACCGTTCTTCTTTCTTTTTTCACCCGGCGAAAATTTAACCCCCCCCCCCTCCCTTCAACTCGCGAAATGCAGCGCATCCAATTGGCAGAATCACGGGGGCGACTGCCCTGTACACCCACCCCTCACCCACCCACCCACCCACCCCACCCCCTTTCCATTCATTTTCCATTGCCTGTTTTTTTGATATTTTAAATCGCACAAATTCGCACCAGTCGTCTACGCTTCCAGTGCTGCATCGTGATCTACATCTCCCCTCCCATATTTTTTGCGAGGAACCGGTTGCCGTTGCGGAAGCGCCAGCGATCCATCACAGCAGGGCTGGAAACGAGACGGTGCGGTGATCAACTTCACGGCCAAAAAAAATCGTTCACATCGTTCACTTCTTTTCTGCCCCCCCCCCCCCTCCCCCTCCCCAGTGAAGGCATTTTAAATGCAGAGAGGTGGATTGTGTGCAGACCTTTCTACGGCCGACATTGCACCCCCTCCCGTGAATGACGGTTGCCTCCCGAGAGGGCGGGGGGTCGGGGGGGCAGGCGGGGAGGATGGCAGTGCGGTGGCAAAAAATCTGTGGGTGTGGGTGTGGGGTGGTGGTGGGTCGTTGGTGGGGGCGGAGGGGTGAATTTAATCGTGTCTGGTTATTCCAGGCACACACGCACGCAGGAGGGCGATTTCAGCTCGCTTTGGAGTTGTGATATTGGCGCCTTTAAATTTTGTTATCACATACACGGGGGGCGGGTGGGTGGGGCGGCAAGTGGGCTATGTTTCGTGAGATCCCGCTGCTCAAAACGTGGTCACCCCTGCGCGTGCATACACACACACAGCGCTGTTGTAACAGTTGTAACAACCTTTCTTCTTTGCGCATGCTGTGTGTGTTCATTGTTTTAGCTTCACTCACTTCATCCTCACCCCGTCACCCCGTCACCTCCCACCCCCCCGCTAACGTACTGCACCAGGGCCCAAAAACAGTGCTTCCCCCCCCACACACACACACGCTTCCTTCGCGAATAACTGTTCACACTCAGCCAACAAATAAGACTTGAAGGATGAGGGGAAGAGAGTGCCCTGCCCCCACCCGTCCGACCCCCACTTCCGACCCTCCTCGGAAACTGTATTTGCTTTTGGAAGGGCCAGTTTTTTTGTTGCCCAAACAAGCTTGCTTGTCACAGCGAAAGCGTCAGCCCCACGCGCAGTGTGTTTTGAGAGAGCAACACAAAATCCACTTATTCACAGCAACGCCCTTCACAGGGGCTGCGACACACTGCCGCTCCTGCACACAGACAAACCCCGCACTCTTTGCACTATTCGTGAGACTCGTGGCAACATTCGACACCACCGCCATCACCACCCACTGCCATCCCTCCCAACACAGATGGAAGGTGGGTTCACAGGACGACATCGCATTTAGAGCGATTTGTCTGTCCGGCACACCACGCGGGACCAGGGACACATATACACAGAGGCCCCCACCCGCGGTGGTGCGGCGGGTGTGAAGCTGGCCAGGAGACCTGGCCTGTGTGTGCCCGGCGGAGGCAGCATTAGAATTCTCACTCGGGTGTAACCAGCTGTGACCCCGAAGGAAAAGGCTCAGCCACACACAAGCCCCGCCTTCTCCCCCCCCGCGCCATGCGCCACCCCCGCCGCGCCCGCCGCTGGGCAGCAGGCTGGGTCGCAGGCGCCTGCATCGCCACTCTCCTCCTCCTCACGCTCACCCTCCCCCCGAACCAGGGCGATCCGCCCGCCGCCACCACCGCCACCGCCATCACCGCACGCCCCACCACACCACCCGCCCCCCCGGCTCTGCCGGAGCCACACCCCGACAGCCCCCGCACGGGGTACCGCGTCCTGCGCGCCCCAGGTGTGGCGGGGGGGGCACACCCGTTGCTCATCTTGCTGGATGTGCAGACCCCGCTGGCAGGCGATGCGGAGCCTCCGGCGGCGCAGGCGCCGTCGGCGCCGGCGCACTCTGTTGTCGTGGTTTCCTCTGAGGCGCGTGCAGCGGCGTACCTCGCCCTGGCGTCTGGGTGTGGTGTTGTCGTGGCGGAGCCTCGCATGTTCGACCTCTCGGGTGTGCTTGGGGTGTTCCTCAGTGACACCTTCGCATACAGCCACAGGGTGCAGGGTGATGCCGGGAGCGGGGCGCGCAACTCACTCACAACCATCATCTCGACAACCGACTCCGGGATGTCCGGCGGCGGTGCCGCCGGCAGCGGCGAGCCTGCCGCGCTCGCCGCTGCGGCGGAAAAATTTCTCTCCGAGACCCCCGGCGCAGCCTCGGCAGGTTGCAAACTGGTCGCCCCGGGGGGTGTCGGCGATGCAGCCCAACACGCACACCCGAATGGGGGTGGCGCCCACACCGCGGGGGATGGGGAGGAGGGTGAGGGTGAGGGTGGGGGTGGGGGAGCTGCGCGACGCGCCAGGCGGGTGATCGTCTCCTATGGGCTTCTCCCGGCGGTGGTGTCGGGGGATGTGACCCGGCTGCAGCAGAGGCTGGAGGGGTTCGACGAGGATGACATGCGGTCGCGGGGTGCGGTGGGGTCGATGCTGACCCCGGTGCAGTGCACCGCGTTCCGCACATCCGACCTGAAGGATTTCTTCTCCGGCAACGAGGAGGGGCTGCTGCTGCTGGGCGGGGGGTCTACGGGAGGGGGCGGGCTCCTTACGGCGTACGACTTTGCCTCCGTGTCTCTCTGGAAGCTCCAGATGGCTCTGCGGAAAAACTTCGACCCCGACAGCGGCAACGCCGTGTCGTCCCTCCCGGAACCCGTCGCCCTCCCCAGCAGACACTCCGACCTGGTTTCGCCCCGCGGCATGTCGCACCTCCTCGATGAATTCGCAGCAGACTTTCTCCTCGACCTCCACAGAAGACGGAGTGACAAGGTGAAGGGTGTCCCTGGGGTTGATTCGCACACATCCCTGCTTGGGACACAGCTGTATTGGGATACGCTCTGCAGCTGCACCGGGTTCAACATAGAGGCGGCGGCATATCTCACAGAGCTGGAGAAATTTTTGCAGGTCCGGGCTGTCGCAGAGAGGGACTGTTGGTGCAGGGGGCATCCCGCCGAGACGCAGAAAACCCTCCAGAGGCTGATCGACCCGAAAGATCTCGACACGGTGTTGGGGCAGAGCGTTGCGGAAAACCAGCGCGCCTCCATATGGGTGTCGCACAAGCCTCCGGAGTGGTATCCCACATTTCCCTATGCCGGTGCGATCAGCCTTGCGAAGAGGCCAGACTATGTCATCGGGAGGTCGATGATCGAGAGCGATACCATCCCATCGGCTTGGCTCCACGCCCTGAAGGGCTCACGCAGGCTGATCGACGAACTGTGGATCCCCTCACGCTTCCTCCTCGCCCCTCTGGAGAAGCTCCGTCTCGACATCCCAGTGAGGGTGATTCCCGAGTCGGTGGATGTGGGGCTGTACAACCCGGAGACGACGCAGCCCTACCCAGGCCTGCCGGATGGTTTTAAATTCCTCAGCGTGTTCAAATGGGAGCAGCGGAAGGGGTGGGACATACTCCTTAAAGCCTTCTTCACGATGTTCAAACGCCACGACTCCGTCTCCTTGGTTCTGAAGACGCACCTCTATATGGAAGGAGATGCGCACAACCCGGATAAAATCACGCGGAAGATATCGAAATTTGCCCGGACAAACGGGTTTAACCTCGCAGATATCCCCATGGTGCATGTCATCGCCGAGGAGATTGACGAGGTGACTATGCCAATGGTGTACCGGGCATGCGACTGCTTCGTCCTCCCTACACGTGGGGAGGGGTGGGGGCTCGGGATGCACCAAGCCATGGCAATGGGGCTCCCCACAATTGCCACCAACTGGAGTGGGAACACGGAGTTCATGACACCTGAGACATCGGTGCTGCTCAGGCTGAACCGGACAGAGAGGGCGCAGGGGTTCCCAGGGAAGTGGGCTGTGCCGGATCTGTATGATCTGATGCACAAGATGCGGTGGGCGGTCGACTCCCCTGAGGAGAGGGCGGCCATGGGGAGGCGGGCGCGCGAGCACATTGTGGCAAACTTCTCACAGCAGGCCGTCGTGCCGATGATTGTGAAGAGGGTGTCTGAGATACGCTCTTCTCTGCTCGAAGCTCGGGGGAAGCAGCAGTCGTGACGGCGCACCGGCAACATGCATGCCAGTAACCTGTATCGGTGGTGAGGGGGTGGGCCTTTCCGGCAGATGGTTGGTTGGGAGGGAATCGTAGGTAACAGAGGGGGGGGGGGTGAGGGTGTGAGGGGGGGAGGGGGGATGCCATACACAACGAAATGAGAATGGGCGGGGGGGGGCAAAAAGCTGGCGATGAAGCAGCAATATGCCTGTCAATCTGTCGGGGGTCCCCCCGCCCCCTTTCCCCCCCCCCCCCCCCACACGGTGTGGTCTCCCGCCCTGCGGGAACCTTTTCTACCCCGCACTCGAGGTGCTGCCCTGTCGGTCGGACAACAAACGCATTCCACACGCTGGCTCCACTTTTTTTTCCAACTCGTGTGAAATCACACGGAGAATCACACACCACCACACCACCACCAGGGCGGGCGCTGCCCCACCATGCTCGCTAGCGGCCAGCATGGACTCATCGACGAAGGGCCTTACAAGGGCCTCTGCGCCGATGCCGCCTCGACACGCCTAGAGGAAGGCGGCTGCTTCATCGCAACCCGCCCCCTCCCAGGCAATACCTCGGAGGTTGCGCTGTGCCGTGGCGAGACAGTCATTGAGAGGGTCCTGTGTGACGACCCTCCGGCATGCGCCGGCACCGCCTACACCACCGCAGCTGGGGGCTCTGAGACATGCAGCATCGCTGTCGCCACGCGGGCTCGGGGTGACACCCCGCCACTGGTCATCACACACCTCCCGATAGGTCCGGTGGTCACCCGGATGACGGCGTGCAGCCGCATCACCGACATCTGCGGCGTGCCGGGTTGCGGAATGATGCTCCTCGGGGATGGCATTGCTGCCGATGGGGAGCCGTGCCGCTACCTCTCCCACACCCTGCACCCCATGACCCTCCCCAAGCCCCTCCTCGGGCCGTGGTGCCACTCCGACGCGGTCCTCCTACTCGCAACCCGGGCCAAACCCGGCTGCCCCGCAGCTGTCTTCGTCGCCAGCAGCGCCTCCGGCACCGCAACCCTCATCTGCCTTGAGGTCACCTCCTTCGACTCGCGCACCTCCCTGGTCATCAAGCCGTCGGTCCGCCGCCCCACGGGCAGCTCCGACACGCCCCTCTGCGGCATCACGACCTGCGAGGGTGGTGTGCTGCTCGAATGGAACCTCCCGAAAAACCCGCTCCTCGCGGTCTTCTCGCCTTCGGAGGGTGCGGTGGCGCTGGCGGGGATGGCGCTGCAGGGCGGTGCCTCCGCAGCGCTCGCCCCCGCTGCAACCTCAGGGGTGTCCGGCGCTGCTGTGTGCGGGGCGACGCTTGTCCTGCTGTCTTCAGGGGGGAGCTCTCTGGAGATCTACGCTGCGCCTGGCATCCTCCTCCACACGGCAGCCCTCGTCTCCCCGGTGACTGCGATCCGCAGCACCGCGGGCGGAGCCCTCGCCGCACGCCTGGGGGGGTGCGGCACGGAGCGCGCCCTCCGCCTCAACACCTCCATCCGCTGCCCAGCCACCGCCTGCGCCGCAACGCTGCTCTGCGCCGTGCTGGGCCCCGAGGCATCTGCCGCAATGCTCCGCCACCTCCTCGACCCTGCATGCCTCGGGGATCAGTGGGGCGCCCTGCGGTCCTTCCTCCTCCCGCGCCGAGAGGGAGGGGGGATGCAGGGTGATGGCGGAGGCGGTGGTGGTGGTGGTGGAGGTGGCGGTGCCACATCCCCTTCACCCTACGACCAGCTCCGCGCCCTGCGCAGGTCGCGCGGCGGCGGGGTCAACCCGGGGCTGACCCGGGGCCCCCCGGGGGGGGGCGGGGTTCGCAACCCCAACACCACCTCCTCCAACACCTCCGACACCCCTGGCCCCCATTCCCACATCACCCCCGCGGCCCTCCATGCGGCGACATGCGCGCTGCATCTCATGCATGAGTCGATGCGCATCTCCATCGGCTGGCGCGCCCACCTCCCAAAAATCGCCCCCCTGGTGGCAGACCTCGCGCGGCACTCCGGGTGGGCACTCTGGGTGGAGCACTACACAGGGTTATACGGGGCCGGGGATGACGTGCACCCACCCCCCCTCCCCCACCCCCACCCACCGCAAGCCCCTCCATCGCCTCCGCTCCGCGATGACCCCGCCGCGCAGGGGATGCTGGAGGGATGCGTGCGTCACTCCGAGTGGTTCTCTGAGGTTGCATCACCCCCGGACGTGTTTGGCTACGCGCATGCTGCGGTTTCCCTCCGCACCGCGCCCCACCGCGCCTTCCCCTATGTCCCGATGCACCTCGAGGCGTCAGCCGCAACGTCCTCCGCGAGGTTCCTCCTCCACCTCGTCGACCTCCGCTGCGGCCTTTCCGGCTCCCGGTATTACTGCCTTACCGAATCATCCACCCCTCTCCACCCCTCCGCGATGGACTCCCTCGGCAAACACCCGCCACACCCCCCACGGACACACCACGAGAATGCCATCTCAGCCCTCCGCCCTGCAGTTGAGGGGGTCTGTGGCAAGGAGGTGTCCCGGGCGGTGGCATCGCTCAGCCTGGGCCCCGCGTTCCTCCTCCTGCAGTCCACCGCGACGTGCAGCGAGTCGCCCCATGCGGACTGGGGGTCTGGCATCCTCTCTGCAATCGGGAGGCACGACGTGGCACGGCTTGCTGGAGGGGGCAGCAGCGGCGTGTCGTGCTCCCCACTCCATCCCCTCTGTGACTACGACGACCCGAGGCTGACCGGAGCGAAGGCACCGCGAGCAGAAGGAGCGAGCATAACAGGCGACACCCTCGGCGTCGACGTGGGGAACGGGCCCCCCTCCATCGGGCACCGCCTCCTCTGGAGCAGGGACATGCGCCTCTCCACGGCGCAGTCGCTGCTCTGCTCCGCAGTGCCCATCGTGCTCTCGGGGGGTGATGACGACATCGTCGACCCCGCCGCGCAGCAGGAACAGCTCGCCGCGATTGCAAACCGGGTCCTCGCCCTCCCCTGCGGGAGAGGCATGCTGACCCTCACCACCATGTCGAACATCGGGGGGAGCACCCTGCCCCAGCCACCCATCGTCCTCTGCGGGAGGCGTGCGAAGGAGCAGGCATTCACCTCTCTGGATCTGACAGGCTATGCGGCGGACACGACGCTCTGGCCGGAGTTCCTCAACGGCTGCTCCGCTTCCCTCCGCCTGCAGACGATGGACCACCTCGGGGTGAAGGGGTTCTACATCCGCGACTGGATTGCAAACGCCGTCGCACCGAACACAACCCCGACAGCTGGCTCCGCAGGGATCGTCTTGGGTCTGGGCCTCCTCGGGCATCTCGAGCTGCTAACAGGCAGCGAGCTCTACTCCCTGATGTTCCCCCGGCATGAGGCAACGACAGTCGCCCTCCTGGTGGGCCTCGCAGCCTGCCACCGTGGGACCGGGGAGAAGCGCATCGGGGGGATGCTGTCCCTCCACCTTGTCCCCATCACGCCGCACTCCACAGAGCAGGACATCGCCCCGGGGATGCAGGCCGCGGCTCTCATTGGAACCGGGCTTCTCTACCAAGGCACCTGCCACCGCCTCATGGCCGACATGCTCTTGGGAGAGCTTGGGCGCCCCCCCTCCGATGAGCACAGCTCCAACCTCCACTCCTACGCGCTGTGCACAGGGTTTGCCCTTGGGCTGGTCTGCCTCGGAAAGGGTGCCGTTGCTAACCACCTCTCCGACCTGAAGCTGCTGGACAGGCTGCTCACGCTGCTCACCTGCGCCAAGCGAGGTGAGGCTGGTGGTGGGGGTGGCGGCTTTGCCTCGCGTCTGCCGGTGAGGGCGGGTGATGACGCGCAGGGGACTGGGATCCCGCTGTCGATGCACCGCAGGTCGCAGCGGGCGCAGCAGTGCAGCAAGGTGGCGGTTGGGCCTCTCATCGACACCAACGTGACTGCCCCGGCTGCGGCTGCCGCGCTGGGGCTGATGTTCATGCGGACTGGCAACGCCGTGGTGGGCGCAGCCCTCCGCCTCCCCAGCACCGCCACCCTGCTCCTTGCCCTCTCCCCCGACGCGGTGCTGATGCGCATCACCGCGGCAGCCCTGGTGGATTGGGACGCCATCGAGCCCACCCCCAAATGGGTCGCCAGCATGTCGCCCCCCGTGATGCACCGCCTCCTCGAAAACACCGACCGCTATATGGAGGCGGGGGCGCGGCAGCACCTCCTCCTCCTCCACGCCAACACGGTGGCTGCGTGTGTGTTTTCCATCGGGCTGAAATACGCCGGGTCGGAGAGCACCGTGGCGCGTGATTTGATCCTAATGGAGTTGGGCAAGCTTGTGAATGCCAGAGTCGGGCCGGGTCGGAGCGGGACGTGCAATGTGTTCGGGGAGAGCGCCTCCACGAACAAAAAGCTGATGGACCCAGCAGTCAACGCGGCGATGCTGGCTGCATCGTGCGTCATGGCGGGGACGGGGTGTGGCGAGGTCTTCAAGGTGCTGTGCACCCTGCAGAAGAAGAAGGACACGACCTACGGCTCGCACATGGCTGTCGGGATGGCGATTGGCCTCCTCTTCCTCGGTGCGGGGCACCGCACCCTCGCGTCGACGCCGCAGGCAGTGGCTGCGCTGCTGATGAGCCTCTACCCGAGGTTCCCCACCGTGGCGACAGACAACACCTACCACCCGCAGTTCCTCCGCCCCCTCTATGCCCTGGCAACGCTGCCCCGCATTCTCGAAACACGCGACGTCGACACAGGCGAGACCTGCCCTGTGGACCTGATCATCAACCACGAGGCGAAGGCGACATCCCCTTGTGTCCTCCCCCGTGGCGAGCAGGTCTCGGTGGAGGTGAGTGGCAGTGCCTACTACAGGGCGTTGCTTCACAAGGGTGTGCCGGAGCAGCGCACTGCGATAGAGTCCGGCGTGATCTGGGTGAAGAAGCGCACCCACGCCACCGATGACGGGCTCTATGGGATGTGCTTCGGAGGGGGTCCGCTGGATGTGGGTGGTGTGGTTGGCGGGGTTCCCCACCTCGCGGAGCACGCCCTGGCGGCAGCTGCGGCCCGCGGGGCTGCCGGGTCTGTGCATGACACATGCGATGTCCGCCTCCTGCTTGCGGCGAGCGGCAACACGCCCTATGGGTGTGACACAGCTTCGGTATGCCCTGATCTTGACACTGCTTGCATGCTGCCTGGCTGGGGGCATGGTGTTGGGGGGGGGAGGGCAGGCCAGGTCAGCAAGGGGTGCAGACCCATGGCGTGTCTGGGCTGCACACACAGCACTGCGCACAACCGCCTTTCTCGCCACCTTTTCTCTCGCACAGCTCCTCACGCAAGTCTACCCTGCATACATCCGGAACTACCTCGACTGGGCGACGGAGTCGCGCCTGCGCGACGCAGTGTCGCAGGTGCTGCAGTGGAGCCAGTCCCTGCCGCAGAAGTCACTGCAGGCACTGGTGTGGAACGGGATGCCAGCATCGGGCATCCTGCTCAATGCGGCAGAGAAGTCGAGGTATGCGAATGGGGCCCTGTGGCTGTGCCGGGCTGGGGTGGGCCGGGATGGGTGTTTCTGTGAGGGATCGCCTGGCCCACCCCCCTCACCCACTCTCACCCACAAGCGGTGCAACCCCGTTGTATTTTTGTCAAAAAAAAATATACCCCCCCCCCCCCCCTCCCTCCCCTCCCTCCCTTCAGATGTTGTCATTTGCACCCGCTACCCCCATCCGCCCACCCCCACCCCCTGCATATATTTTGCACACTCCACACCACACACACCGCACACAGGGTGAAGCTACAGCAAGCCTTCCCATTGGCGTCGCCTGCAGTCCTTGCCTGCACGCTGGAGGTGGCGAGCCAAAGGGGATGACGCTGTGCCCTTCGAGAATACAGGGGGAGGGGGTGGGGATGGGGAGTGAGATGGGTGGTTGTTTCCCCCCCCCCCCCCTCCCTTTCTCTTGTGTGGTTGGCCTTCCCTAAAGCGTCACCCCCTCCCCCCGCTCCCCCCCTCGCCACCACCACTAGATGTTATTACCAGGTCTCCCGCCAGACAGCACCCCCGTTCCGCCACACACACGCTAGATTCAGTGTGTGGGGTGGGTCAGCACATGGCGCTTGCATTTGCTTGCCGTGGCTGGCGTGATCTGCTGGTGTCTGAGTGCAGGAAGCCTCAGAGTCCCCCAATGGACTGCGGAAGGAATTGGAATCTCAGAGGGAAGACGAAAGGCAGGTCTCGCGGACAGGCGATCGGCTGGAGAGGTTGGGGGGTTTTTTTTATATCTTGTGAGGAGGTCTGCGCTATCCAGACTGGTCTCTCTCAAAGAAGACTGTTGCAACGCATGTGTTCACGCATAGTAGGGCCGCAGCCTGCATTGCAGGGATGGTTGCACACTGAACAGCAACCGGGCGGGGGAGGAGGCGGCAACCGCCCCTTCCCCGGCTTGGCTTTGCTCTGAATCCTGGGGGGGAGCCCCGTGGCGCGGGGTGAGCGCGTAGAGGCATCGTCCCGACGGGGGGCACTGCACAAAGGGGTGGGGGGGTGGGGTGTGTGTGGGGACACTTCCCGCGGGATCTAGACTCTATTAGACGAACCAGCCCCCACCCCACCCCCACCCCCCCTCCAGGGAAACACAATTTGCTCGTTGTTTGCACCGTGCCCGCTCGTATGTGTGGGCATGACACCGAACGCCATGCACCCCATCCCTTCTCTGTCCCAATCCACGTGCACATACACACGTGAATCGTTTATTTTTAGTGTAGACACACACCGAGCACTTGCTCTTGATGTGATCTCCACTGTCACACACACAAACACACTGCCTTCTGCCACAGGGTCCCTGCTTCCCGCCCGCTGTGGGGGGAGGGGGTGGGCAGCGTTCATCAATGCTACCGCGATCAGTCAGCTGGGGGGTGCGGCGGTGCAGCCACAGCAGCGGGTCCGGCGTCCCCCCGCCTCCAAATGACGACGAGATGAGTGTGGCGAAGTGGAACCCGGTGCAGCGCAGCGGGTTCAAGCCGATGTCGAAGCAGAACCTCGCGGCGATGGTTGCACGCCTGAAGAAGGAGCGGCATGAGCTCGGCCAGCGCAGCGACTGGACCAAGGCGGACTGGGAGGAGGCGAAGGCAGAAGGCCTGGACACAAAGGCAGAGCATCACAGGCCGGGTTACTACGACCCCACCCCGATGACCGACAGGGATGAAATCTTCCGGAAGGAGGCAGAGCGCGCGGCAGAGGCGCGGGGTTTCGCACAGCGGACCAGGAGCTTCTACGGGGAGTTCGGGAAGTCTGAGGAGGAGGTTGCGAAGGGCCAGGATAAGGAGGACCCGGATGCACGGAAGAAGCACGAGCTTGTCATGTACATGGCGCATAAGATCGTGTGGGAGGTGGAGGAGCAGTACAGAAACCGGCTGGGGATCGACGACAGATCCTTTATCTCGCAGATGCCGGCGGACTACGGGCGTGGGACGGGGCTCATGCAGGAGGATGACCCGCGTTTTCTCCAGGGGCGTTACGTCGAATTTTCGGGGACAGAGCTGGAGTTCTGGCATGAGTACCATGTGGAGATCATCCGTGCTACGGCAGCGGAGTTCCAGGACAAGCACTGGCGTGTCCGTGACATCGCCTACTGCGATGACATGTGCCTCGTGTTTGTGGACAACCGCCACCGCCCGCACTCCAACATGCAGCTCCTGGATACCGGGAAGCGGATGAACGTGCCTCTCTGGGGCCGTGGCAACAAGATGACGTCGCGCTAGACAGCCTGTGGGGTTGGTTGTAAACGGGCTGGTGGGTGGGTGGGGGGGCTGGGGTGGGGGGGTCCTCTCGCCCTCTTTGTGTGCTGTTGCATGGGGGGCTCCCACTGATCTGATGGTCTCAATGAACAAAATGGGTGTAACACATTCAGCACCCCCTCACCACGCCACTGCGTTGTGTGTGTAGTGACGGGGGCAGGGCGGGGTGGGGGTGGTGGGTGTCGAACGAAGGTGCGTGTTATCACCCTCTCGGAATGCCTCATGCTGCAAAGGGGGTTTCGGTGTGGTGGTGTGGTGGCTTGCCTGGGGTCAGTGCATAAAAATCTCAGTGGGGCAGGGCCAAGTGTGCTGGAACGAATACAGCCTGATGTGAACCCTCACATTTGCCGCACACTGGTCACACCTGCCGCCAGCATGCCGTGTCTTTTCTTTTTCAAACAGCAACACACACGCATCCCATCACACAGCACACACCACACAGCGTTGTTCCTTCCCCACGCCAAACACCACCAACAATGTCTGTGCACATCCCCGGGTCGCTGCTCACCAGCCCGACGACGAGCTATGACGTGACGCTGGGCAACCACGCGACGAACTTCTCAGCTGCCAACGCACAGCTTGCGGGGATCGAGCAGGGCATGGCCGAGGCGGCGACGGCGGACAGGATCATGTATGAGGGGTGTGTCGCCCGCACCGCAGAGGCGGCCGCGATTGCGAAGAACGCGCACGCGAATGCGAACACCCGCATGCTGCACGCGACATCCATCGCAGACACCAGCAACTACCGCACGCTGTTCAGCCCCTCCTCTGCCTACGGCCCGGCCGGGCCCTTCGGTGCCACCGCACCCATCACCACACCCTACGTGCAGGGCTACCTCCACCAGCGCTGATGCCACCAAGGACCAAGCTTGCCCCAGCTGAACACCCCCACCACCACCACCACCCCCACCCCCACCCCTTGTATCTTCTCCATCCTCCCCTGACCTGTGCCCTCCGTGCTACCCCCTGGCAGCTCTGGCCTCATCGCACTGCAACGGGTAGACCACCCCTGCACAGACCTCTCTGTGTGTGGGTCACGCTGCCCCTGCTCCGAGTGCCTCCCTGATGCCTGTTTGCAGCACAGCCTGCTGTAGGTTGCGGGGGGGACTCGCCGTGCCACGGCGAAAATCCCCCGCGCGGCGAAACGGGCTCCCGATATACTGTACACCTTCCTCCCATTTCTCTTATTCCCCCTTATGGCCCCACTCCCTGTTTCCGTGTTCCCCACACCCCACACCCCCACTGTTTTGTAGACAACCTAAGTTAAGGAGGCAGAGTATCCCGAAGGAAGGGAGCCCACCACCAGCCCCCACCCGCCACTCCTCTTGAGGTGCAGTGGCGGCAGGCCCGCACCGCATGCCCGGAGGGAGGGGGGTGGGGGGACGCAGTGTGCCACCCGAAGGGGGGGGCCGGATCTCCTGTCTGACCAGCTTGGCGCAGCCTCCCCAGTCCACCCCCACCCCCCCTCTCCTTTTCTCCGCGCCAATCTCATCGCCCGTCGCGGCAAAGGCCCTCCCCCTCCCACACATTCACTCGACGATCAAACCCTCCCCCCCCCCCCACACCGCCCTCCCTGACAGGTTGGGTTACACGACCTGTCGCCCTCCTCTGCACCCGCTGCAGAATGGCAGCGGGTCAGATGTGCGGTTCCGCTGCCGGGGCAGTGCTGCTGCTGAGGCACGCCGAATCTGAGTTCAACAGACTCCTGTCGGGCGCCCAACAAGGCAGCGAAGGGGTTGAGGCTGCGGCGCTGCTGCCCTGCATGCGTGGGCTGGCTGATTCACCCCTGTCCGATGCAGGGGTTGCGCAGTGCGGAGAGGCGCAAAGCCGTGTGCCGGACCGCCCTGGCATTGTCGTGGTCAGCCCTCTGAGGCGTGCGTTGGAAACCGCCCGCCTGACCTTCCCAGGGCTAGCCAGCGGCGAGGTTCCCAACGTGGTGACCCCTCTCGCAGCAGAGCACCTGCAAGACATCTGCGATGTCGGCACGCCCCTGTCGGTGCTGCGTGGGCTATACCCCTGGGCGCGCTTCCCTGAAGGTGCAGATGTGTGGTGGCCCAGCGGCCTGCCGCCCGCCCAGGCGTGGGATGCCCTGCAGCAAGGCGAGGTGCTCGAGTCGGAAGAGGCCTTTGTGTGCCGTGCCCGCCAGCTGCGCGAGTTTGTGGCGCCCCTGAGAGAGGAGCGTGGCACTGTGGTTGTGGTGGCGCATGCGGGTGTCATATTCGAGCTGACGTCCCACGAGAAGTGTGGGGAGAAGTTCGGCTGTTGGGTGGGGAACTGCGATGTCGCCGAGATGCGGGATTGACACCAACGGCGTGGCGGGGTGCTAGAGAGGCGCAGCACACTGCAAAGGCTAGACGTGCGGGCGTGTTTCCTTGAGGCTAGACAGTGGGCACCACAAAGGGTGTGAAGTGTGTCCACCCCAACAAAATAATCAGCCTTTGTGCCCGTGGGTTCACCGCAGTGTGGTTTTCTCCCTCTCTCCCCCTCGCGGCGTGACCCACAACACTCGCATCAGTCTTGCTGTGATGGGATCTTGTGGCGGTTGCGCTGTTTCTTCTATCCCACACAGCATGCATTCCCCGCAGGCCCCCCCCACACACACGCTTTTTACGCTGTTGGGAAAGCCGTGGCCTGCCCATGTTTTGTGAAATACCCCGCAACACAGCACCTCCCCTTCTCTACTCTTGCTCCGTCTTGCGAGCAAAACTAACCTTCCGATCGAATCTTCAGGGCGTGTATGCCTCCTGTCAGCTGTACTCTCTCCCTCAACGTTTTATGCACCGTTCTCTCCCCTTCCCCACACAGCGACTGGGTTCGTGCTGTGGTGGGGTCGATGCTGCATCGCAGCTCACGGTGTTTCGTAGTTGGTCTGCCTGCTGCATGTCACAACCCCTCCCCCGCAATTTGAGCAACGGGCACATCTGCCATGACAAGCGACCGGATTTACTGTTCTCTTTGGGCCACGACATGGCGAGCACGATGGCAACAAGGAGCCTGCGGATATATCACTGACCCGGTTTAATCGACACCTCCGTCACCGCCCAACAACCCTCCCCACAGGCACACACAAACACACTACCAAACACCCCCCCGCCCCACCCCCGACAATACGGCGGGGTTATTGGGTGGGGGGGCTGCGGGGGGGAGGGGTACACCCTCCTCCCCACACACCCACCCGCTCTTCTTCCCCTCCCTCCCTCCCCCCGCTCCCCTCTCTGATCAGCTAAATTGCGCCAGCTCCCAACAGTGTACTCTGGGAGTGTGGCACGTGCCTGCAATCGGGTGAACTCACAACTCGCACCCCCCCTGGAGAATGCGGCGATCGGCAGAAATCTCCCGCCCCGAGGGGTGGTGGTTTTTCGTCTGGCTGCTCCTGATCGCCTGGTCGCCCTGCAGCGGCAGCACTACCTCGTCCACCTCCCGCATCGCGGCTGCTCCGCCCACCACCGATGGTGCACTCCCTGATGCATCAGCCACAGATGCCTTTCTGAAGCTCCCTCTCCTGCCTAGGCAACGCCTTGGAGGACCTCCTCCTCAGCAGATGCAGGTGCTCAACAGCATGTTCGACCACACAAGCAGGGATGTGCTCGGGTGGTATACTTATAAAGACGTCTGCAAGAAGTGGGAGGACCCGGGCTGGGAAGGGATCACCTGCAACCAGGAGGGGACCAGCATTGTCGGGATCAACGTGCAGCGGGTGGAAGGGAGGGACGCGATGAGCGGAACCCTTCCCGACCTCTCCCCTTTGAAGGACCTCGCCACGCTTTCGCTGTCGGGTAATGCCCTGACAGGCACGGTGCCTGCGGGGCTTCCTGCCTCCTTGAAGGTGTTGGACCTGTCCTCAAACTTTCTCTCAGGGAGCATACCGGACATCAGCGAGCTCATCAACATCCGGCGGTACGACCTTTCGACAAATGTCCTGACGGGGACACTGCCCAGCGTGGGGAATCTCACCATGCTCAACACCTTTTCTGTGGAGAACAACCAGCTCACCGGGATGATGCCCGATGGGATTGACTCCTTGCCCAACCTAGCCACCCTGTCGATGTTCGGCAACTCCCTCTCCGGGGAGCTCCCCGAGGGCCTGGGCGACCCCGACGCCATGCCCAGCCTGCAGACGCTCTATGTTTATGGAAACCGCTTCAGCGGGACGGTTCCCCATTCTCTCGCGATGAGTGTGTCGATCCAGCGCCTCTACCTCGATACGAATCAGTTCTCCGGAAAGGTTCCGGTGTTCGCTGGGCTTGCCTCAGGGAGCCTCCAGCGCGTCACCCTCGCAAACAACGAGTGGAAGTGCCCCCTCCCCGGCATGAATGACTCCGTGTGGATCGACGCCGCTTCGACAACATGTGTTGGGGATGACCTGCTGATACCGGTGTGGCTCCTGATCCTCTGCTGCGCGCTGGGCGGGGCCTGTGTCCTGGGTGTTCTGGCGTACTGCAACCGGAGGGCGCTGTCGAGGTGCTGCGCGAAGGGGGATGATCTGAAGGAGTGGGACACCCTCACGCCGTCGCGCCCCACCGAGTCGCGCCCCGTGTCGGTGATGCATGGGTCTGGGGTGTCATTTCCGGTGCCTGTGGCCCAGACGGCGCCCCAGTCGGCTGCAGCGTCGCACGCCAGCGGGGCGCAGCAGAAGCACTCACATGACCCGACGGTGTCCCTCTTCGCAGGTGTGTCGTCACACCTCTTTGCTGAGCCGCAGGACATCCAGGACACGTCCCCGGCCCACACCAGCCTGGAGAGGTCGCAGCCGAGCTCGGCAGACGCAAGCCCGATCCCCGTCGGGCTCCTCGACTCGTGGAATGATCTTAACAGAGAGCCGCGCCGTGCACCGAGTTTCAAGAGAACCGGGTCGCGTGGTTGAGTCGACTGTGTTGGAGGGGTGGGTAGGTGGGGTGATGTGATGCGAAGGATCAGCAGGCGAAGGGCGTGTGGAGGTGTGGAGGGGGGGGGGGAGCGAGGTCATAAAAAATGGCAAAAAAAAGCAAGAAGAAACTCCGGCTTTCTGTGAGCCAGAAGGGAAGATCGGGTGGCGATTTTTTTTGTGATGTCTTGAAGCGGTTGCACCTCTCTTTCTACCAAAGTGATTCGTGGCAGGCGTGCATGCCTGGCGTGCTGCTCTGCCCCTCCCCCACCCCACCCCCCACCCCCCCCCTGAAGCTCCAGCCCTGAGGCAAAGCGGTAAACCGGGGCAGACGGCGTGCCGGAGGAGGTACGCTTTCTCGACCAATCCATCTTGTAAACTTAACGTGCGAACACACACACACACCCCCTGCGACGGGAAGGAAAGGTTGGACACCTTGCGGTTGGGAGGTTTGCATGGGACAAAAAAAATTGCAAAAATTGCGTGCTCAGGACATGTTGCCCTTCCGCAGCGGAATCCTGTTCACGTCGGCGGTGTGTGGGGCACTCGCGGCACCCACATCGCGGTGATGCCTGTGATGGCGAGCGAGCAGTGGTGTCCTGTCTGTGCATTTTCATCGTCAGGGCGACGGGGTAGTGTTGCCAGAATGCTGGTTTCAGGTGTGCTGAAGCCAGAAGGGAATCCGGGTGGTTGCCTGAGGGGTTGCCGTGCTGCCCCACATAGATGTATGGCACGCACTTGGGGTTGCCTGGTGAATGGTACAACGAAGTAGCGGGAGGAAATGTGCATCGCTGTATTGCCATGGTGTCTGCCAACAAGGCAGCCCGAACACACACGCACGTACCCATTGTGTGTTGCGCTGATGTGGTTCAGGGCACCGCCCGCGCGTTCGGTACTATTTTGTTGGGCGTTTCCCTGTGCAATTGTGTCTTCTTTACGTGTCTTACTTGCTTTACAACCTTCCAATTTATCTGGTTTGTTCCGAGTCGCCTGACGGAACCCGAAGAGGGGCTAGTGGCTTCCGAATCGGGGGGTGGGGGGGGGGGGGGGGTAGGGGGGGGTCACTGTTAAGGAAAAGTGGTAGACAAACGGCAATTTTTCCAACTCCCCCATTCCTACCCCCGGAGAGCCTATTTTTGGGTATCTGTTGGCCGATATGGGGTGGAAAACAGGTTTTAGGCCCATTTCGGTGGTTTCTGACACCCAGGAAGGCATTTTTTGCTCATTTTAATTTTTTGTCCCAGAACTTGTACCTCAGGGTAGTAGCGTGGCCTCGTCATTTTTGACCACAACCACTCGGAAGAGGCATTGTCTCGAGTTCCGCACACATATCGTCCAGGAGGTTCTCCTGGAGCTCAAGATGGTGAATTCATCCTGGTGGTGCCCGCTCTCCTCGGCGAGATCAATCAATTCAGCACCCTGTTTACTTCCCAGGAAGCTGCGGGTCTCGCCCTGTTTGTGGGCCCAGTATCTCCCGGAACGCTTCCTGAGCAGTTGTCTGGGGACGCGGTCGCTTCACAAATGCGCGCACATCCTCTGCCGAGGGTACAGGAGGATTTCCCATTCCCCCCTCAGTTTCATTTTCCGCTTGTGTTGAGCTGTGCGAGTGCAGTCACCGTTGAGGCTGTACACCTCGAAAGCGGCTGATCAGCTGTACTACCATTGACGAGAGGAGACCCTCCAGCCAGTCGTGCTCCACACCTGTTTGAGGTCGATCCACACCGACCTCGGCTCACGTCAGCACGAGAGTACGAGCGCTGCAGTGGGGTCTGTGTTCGTACACGGGCAACCGTGCCACTCTGCACCGTCACCACGGTGTGCTTCCGGTACAACAACCGGTACGTACCTTCCTGTGCGAGATCTGCGACCTGTGGCGCCGCCATCTCACAGCAGGGCTTGCACCGCTGTTCCGATCGACTCCACAGGAACTTCTCGGCAGCTTTGAAGGGTGAAACAGAGCTATTTTTGGCCCATTGCATGTTGATCGCGATGGGACCTTGCCCACGTGGGGTGGGCTAGGTACAAGTTCTGGGACGGAAAATTAGGATGGGGTCTGAGAGGGTGACAAGGCCACAGATCATGTTGTAGTGGGGGTATATCCGGGTTCCGACACATTCTGGACCGGTTTTTCATATTTTTTTGACCGAAAAATGCCCTCCGAGGGAAAGTGGAATTTTGGGGTTTGTCCCCCCCAGTGACCCCCCCCTAGGCATAGCTTCCGATAAGAATCCGACCCCCAGACCCCTCCGACCCCCGACCCCCGACCCCCCCTTAGCAAAACTACCCCCCCCTCCCAAAAAATCTCAGGGGTTTCCCGAGGAAACGCGGTTCCCCCCTCTCCTGCGTTGTTTGGGCTCCGTGCGGATCGTAGTGGGGTCACTTTGTTGGTGTAGGTGCCACAGAACACCTCTGAAATGCGGATGTGGTTCCTTGAGAAAAGGGGGGTCGGAGGGGGTCGGGGCTATATCCCGACCCCCCATTCTTGCGGGGGTCAGGATCCGGAAGATGGGGGGTCTGAAACTGTGGTCAAACTCGGGTCGGAATTTTCGCGTTTTTTCTCGGGGGTCGTAGATGGGGATCGGAAACTAGGGGTTGGAATATGGGGTGGTCCCCCCTCCCGACCCCTCCCGACCCCCCACACGGGGTTTTCAAAACCCCGTTCTTTGGACTATTTGGAGTTTGTGCGGATCGTAGTGGGGTCATTTCGTGGGTCTTGGGACCAAGCTTCAACGACGAAACATGGGTCTGGTCCAGGTACTGTCATGGGAGGACGTGACCGGGAGGCACGCCAGGCCACCCCCACCACCCACCCAGCGGGACCCTCCCGACCCCCTCCTCGGGTTTTTCAAAAACCCGTTCTTTTGGGGGCCCTCGCTACCAAGTGTGACTGAGTGAGAAAAAGTGAGAAGTCAGCCATGTTTGGCTGAACACTGACGACTCGTGACTCACAGTGACTCGTAGCGAGGACCCCCTTTGAATATTTGGAGTTTGTGCGGATCGCAGTGGGGTCATTTTTGACATGGGGTGCCTATTCACACCTCTTATTGGTGGTCCCCATCCAGGCCACATTCCTTAGGAAATAGTAAGGCGACCCCCTCCGACCCCCCCTCCCGACCCCCGACCCCCGACCCCTGCGACCCCCGACCCCCGCTTATCGGAAGCTATGCCCCTAGGCATACAGTGCATCCGAATCGGATCCGATACATTATCGGACGATTATCGGATGATTATCGGACGATTATCGGATCCGATAATCATCCGATAATTTTTTTTGGGTGGGTTTTTCAACCAGAAAATGTTACCAATATTCTGCCTGATCAGGGTCAGTGCTGGCGCGGGGTGGTCGATTCATGTAGCCTCTCTTTGCATTCTCTGGACTACCTCGAAGGGTGCACCACGAGCCAAGCATCCAAGCATGGGGACTAGGCTGGAAACTGATTCAGTCATTGAAATAGATGGGCATCCACGGCGCAAGTGCAGGTGCAGCTGTGCTGCATTCTTGAGGGCTCACGCTACGTCAAAAACCACGCCCTCATCCAAACGTGCAAGGGCTGAGCCAAGGCGTCAACCCCTTCGGCCTCGTCAGCGCCCCAGGAACACAGGCCCCGTCATTGGTTTTCGACGGCGATGGAGATGATGACCCGTGCCGCGCGCACACCAGCCAACAATGCCCCGGTGCTAGGGACGGGGCCGAGGGCGGTGGTGTGGCAGGGAAGTGCACGGGACTCGATGCTGGGAGGGCTTGGCGCGCGAAGCGCGCCAAGCCAGCAAATCCGCCCCCAAAAAAATATTTGAAAAATCCATTCGACCGGGCACCGGTCGAGCGCGCCAGCACTGATCAGGGTTAGGGTTGTTACAACCCCCTGGCAAGCGAGCCTTCCACCGAAGGACCGGAAAGTGTTACAACAATCCCCGTGGCTATTTAGTCAATGCCAGATTTTCGAAAACCAACGCCCCAGGGATACCTGCAGGACAAGGGCGCCAGTACCGCTGACTACGCGGTGGTCCCGACGGAAGCGCGCGACGCGGTGGTGGAGCGGGGGTCGGGGATGCAGGACGAGCTCCCTCGGGTGCACCCTCACTGTGCAACTCAGCTGGCAGCTCTGATGAGCTGCGGCTGCACGACTCCACTAAAACTCAAAAAAAATATCAAGCGTGGGGTCTGGGGGGTTTCTCGTGAGGCAGAAATGACGACAAAAGGGGAAAAGAGTGTGTTCTGGTGCCCACAACGCACACGAACACTGATTATCGGATGATTATCGGATGTCCGATAATGACCGATAATGTCCGATAATCATCCGATAATCGTCCGATAATGTCCGATAATGCCCGATAATGTCCGATTCGGATCCGATAATTTGGGATTTTCCCCGAAAATCCGATAATGCCCGATAACCGATTCGGATGCACTGTATGCCTAGGGGGGGGGGGGGGCTGAATGGCTTCTTTCTAACAGGAGGCGAATTCCAAGATGAGCTCATGGAAAGGATCACAACAGGGAGCCGTGAGCTGGGCGGCGAAAATCGGGAAAAATAACTCCCCCGGCAGGGGGTCCTCGCTACGAGTCACTGTGAGTCACGAGTCGTCAGTGTTCAGCCAAACATGGCTGACTTCTCACTTTTTCTCACTCAGTCACACTTGGTAGCGAGGGCCCCCGCAGAAAAAAAATCAAATGCGGGGCCCAACGGCACGGCATGTTGTCGATAAATCGAACAGATCGCCAAAACTCTGTCGGACTGTGAGGGCAGTGATCTCGCTGGGCTCGTGCCCAAAACTTTAATAGGTAGGGCAGCTGCCCTACCTGGTAAAGGGGGCAAAAAAAATTCGCGCGCTTCGCGCGCGAACGTGAGCGCTCGGCTAGTGAATCATCTGTGTTTCTCGTACCACAGGCGCTCGGCTGGTGGACCATCCGTGTCTATCGTACCACAGGCGGTTCATGACATCCAGGAGCCAGCAGACCGCCCTCAGGGGGTCTGGGGGGCGGAGCCCCCCAGCCGCCGGAGGCCACGGTAGTGAACATATGTTCTCAGGCTGACATATCGTCCATGACATGTTAAGCACAGATCAAATTCGGTGGGTCATTGGGTCGACAGTCCGGAATAGCCTTGCTACCGGGCCCCAGTGGGGCCCAGGGGGCGGGGGCAGATCAGAAATAATATCTTTGGTAGGGCAGGCTGGTCAGGCCTGCCCTACCAAGGTTTCGGGCAGAAATTAAATAGGTAGGGCAGCTGCCCTACCTGCCTGACCAGGCGCGAGATCGCTGTGTGAGGGTGTGTGTGTGTGTGGGCAAACTGCGGATGTGCTCCCTGCTGGCTCTCACCAGCGAGGCCATTTTATTGCAAACATCTGTGCGACGCAGCAACAAAGGAAAGGCAGCTGTGTGAACAGAGAGAGAGCAAGAGGCATAGCAGCGCCCCGCCCCTCCACACACCCCTCCTGCATTTGAGTGGAGGAGGGTGGCTGTCTTTACGGAGGGCCTTCGCTCTGTGTCAACCTGTGTGCCAGCTTTGTTCTCTCCTCCGTTGTGAGGTGGGCTACACATTCCTGCGCTACCGATTGTCTTCCCCTATACTCGCACCACTTCATCATGCTCTGGAGTGGTGTCCACAAAGTGTTGTGGGGTGGGGTGGTGGTGGCTGGCCTGTGTTCCAGCAAAACGGCTTTCGCGCGGAAAGTCTCATTTTCAGATCTGCGAAACGGTGATATTCTCAGACCTCTTTCATCAGGTGAGAAGCGGGTATTCTTCCGGTTGCACGAACACAACAAAGGAAATTCGGCAAAGGGGGTCTTCGCTGGCCGTTATCCTCCGTCAATCTCCGTCAGTTTTCAGCTAATTCAACAGGAAATTCACCAAAATGCACTGACGGTCACTCCGTAGCGAAGACCCCCAAAGGCTTTATTTTTTTTTGTAAACCCCCCTCACACCTATTGTTTACCTACAGCTATTGTTTACATAAAATTATTTACATGTATTGTTTACATACGATTATTATTTACATGTAGTTATTTTTTTTTTGGTTTTTCGAAAAATTTTTGAAGGTGTTCTAAAGGGCCAGACTTGGTACCTCGGTCACCAAAGTGACCCCACCACGATCCGCATGGATTCCAAACAATGCAATTGGTGCCCCTGACGACCCCATATTGCGTAGTTTGTGCGTAGTGAAAAGGGGGGGGGGGGTCTCATTTTTTGATTTACTCAGCCATTCTCTGTCTCTATGCCGGGACCCCAAACTCAAGGAGTTCTTGCTGTTCCGGGGTCAGTGAGGGTGCAGGCGCTTCAGGTGCTGCAGGTGCTGCAGGTTCTTCAGGTGCTGCAGCGCTGGCAGCCTTCGGTGCGGGTTTCGACGCAGTCTTTGCAGGTCTCTTTGGGGGTGCCCTTTGGCGCGGTGCCTGCTTCAGCTCGTCGGGTGGAAGCATCAACGCATCATTAAGCGGTGCCTGCTTCAGCTCCTCCGGGTGGAAGCGTCAACGCATCATTAAGGAAGAAGGAAGCACAGTTGCTACGCTTTTTTGCAGCTGCAGGAAACGACACCATACCCAACAACAATCCCCAGACCGTCGAGGGAGAGTGGGCGCCTGGATCCCGTGACACAGATCTCTAGTGCCGTTGTGATCCCCTCGGATAACGTCTCCTGGACGTTGTCAGCGGAGGTTGCCTGTGTGGCGGTGACCTCCGTATACCCCGCGGGATCCAGTGCCAGTAGCGCCTTCTTCAGCTTTTCGTCGACCCCTCGGCCGACGCTCTCCTTGATGTCAAGGGCCACCTTCAGGGTGGCACCTCGCAGCGCCCTGAAGGCTGTGATCGTATCATCATTCACAATCTCGAGGGTGTTCTACGCGGCTCCTGGAACTCACTTCCTTCTCAGGTGTTTCTGGGCATGGGGCAACCTTGCCCAGGTGTTTCTGGAGTCCCGCCCCACATGTCGTGCGTTCTTTCGTACGGTGTATAGTGAGTTCTGGCAATAATTTTTTGCTCGGTCAGCGCAGTGCCTCCAGTCCTGTCTCAGTAGCCACACAGAAAGGGGGACCAAAAAAAACTGGGGGGGGACCAAAAAGCGAGACCCCCCCCCCAGATTGCGTAGTTTGTGCGTAGTGAAAAAGGGGTAAATCAGGGGCACCAGCAATGGAGAGTTTTTTTTTGTCGGCAGCCAACTGCCTCCCGGCCCCCCTCGGCCAAGTGGCTTGTTTTCCTTAGAGCATTGTTGCTCAGAGCCCGTAGAACTGCCAACACTATCGACACATGTCACTGAACACGGCGGAATGGGACCTTCGCTGCATGAGGCGCAGGCACTGGAATCCCTCTTCTCAACTGCCTGTCGTGGGAGACGACCAGCCAGTGACGCGTACCTTGACTCCCTATCTCCTGCAAGGGATCAATGGGTTTTCCCTGGGTTGCACTTCGGGCCCACTGGGTTGGGCCCGAAACCTTTGCTTTTGCACTATGTACGACAACCCCCCTCCACATTTTTGCGTGCCGGTCGCCCCCCCCCCCCCCCCCTCCCCCGCACCTCTTTACCCCCCTCCCCCGCACCATGCTACCTCCTCCCTAGCAACCTCTCCCCACAACAAAACTGGAATCTCAGGTATATGTCACCCCCCAAAAGGGGTGTGTTTATGTCACCCCCAGGCGGCCCTGGAGGGGTGTGACCTACACTAACTACCACCCCGTGGCTATGTCACCTAAAAAAGGTGTGTTTATGTCACCCCCTCCCGATTTTTGCACCTGTGGGGTGACATTTACACGGGGGGGTGGTAGGTAAAGGTGCAAAAAAAACGCATAAATACGTAAACAATATGTGTGTAAAAAAATATTTACATGTATTGTTTACATGGAATATTATTTACAGCTATTATTTACATGCACATTTACTATTTACATAAAGCTAGGTAAACAATAGCTGTGACCCCCGTTTAAAGAAGTGTCAATGCAAATGCAAACCAAATGCATACGAAAGCTCGGGGGGGGCACGACAGCAGAACCGAACTGGCGCAATACCCACCCCCTCGCCCTCACCCTCCCATCAGCGCGCCGTTGAGGGAAGCTGGAGCACGCCCAGAACCAAACTTGGATCGCATTGAGAAAGAACCCCCTCCCCTCCTCCTGCCATCCCGGTGTGTTTTTGGCCTGTCTGTGCCCCTCCCCACCTCGGCCAGCCCTCCCGCCCGTTCTTCCTTCAGCAAATCCTGACCCCGACCCCCACCCCCACCCCACCCTCAGGGCTGTGTGCCACGCTGCTTCCCATTTTCCCCTGCTGCACGAAAACCACACACGCCCACGCCCCCCTCCTCCCTGTGCACCCAACCTCTGAGGCCGGGCGTTGCGGTTCGCGGATTTTCCCGCTTCTGTCCTGCCCTTTTTCTTTTCTCAATCGGGGCCGCAACTCTGCGCCTGGATGGGGTGCATTGGGTATCGGGTCTGGGTGGTGGTGGTGGCGGGGATGGGGGGCGGGGGGGCGGATAGCGGCTGGGGTGATCCGGGATCAGGTGAGTGCGTTTGGGATGTTGTTGAGAGTTTCGTTACTTCTTGGGGGGGGGGGGGGTCATTCGCTAAGCCGGAAGTGCCGAAAAAGAGCTGCGGTTGTTCGGTTTTGTTTAGGTGATTTCCTTTCTCTTTTTTTTGTCACCTGCACCGTCGGGTTCTTGTTTTGTCGGCGTGTCCCTCCCTCTTTACTCTCGGGGGAAACCACACCAGGGGTTTCTGAAACTTGCCGTACCTCGAAGGCCCTCAAAAATAAGATGATGTGCAGCGCGTGCACAGCCCGAATCGCCTCTCTCGGTACGACATTTTGTTGCTTGAGGTTGCTTGTCATCGATACAACCAGCAACCGCCAGCTGTGGAGGTTGTACCCACATGCACAACGTGCCCCACATTATGTGCCTGATTGACACTTCCCAGGCACATCAGAATGAATGAGTTGGTAAAGTGATTTGAGAGAAGCAGGTATTGGGCATGGCGGCATTGCGTGACACCTTTGGTGCACCCCGATGTGAGATCAGTGTTTCCGTTTGGATGTGATGATCAGGACCATTCGTGTATCTCATGCTGGCCCGCCTGATGAGCCTGCCGCGTGAAGCCCAAATCCTTCACGCCAAATCTGGCCCCACCCTTCGCACGTCAGCTTTATTGGTTTTCTGAAAAAGCTTTGCGTGCCTGACGCGTGGTTACCTTTTCATCCAGATGTCACGTCACAGCGCATGTCAGAATGAGCCGATTACCCCCCTCCCCCCCAAGAATAACACGTCACATCGCTGTGCTCATGGGTTCGTGTATGGGGTTCAGTATGCGCGCCCCTGTGTGCCATCTTCAGCTTTTGAACGATCTGAAGGGTTTTCGGGGTGGGGGGGGGGGGGTCAAATCCCTTTCGCGCATCGCACCACAGCACCTGTGTGTGCGGCTGTGTCCTCCACTGTAGCAAGAACCCTTTCACGTGCGCTCTTGTGGTTGACACACGCCTGCGGGCCCAATCTGGGCAGGGTAGGTAGTGTGCCTGAATGTTGTGCAAAATTAAAATGACGTTCATCTGTTGGCCGCGTCGCTTCGACGGCAAAGAAAGACACGGGGTGCCAGCGTGGGTGTGATGCGTATTTACAGTGTGCCGTCTTGTGTGTGTTCCTGCTCTCCACCTCCGCACCCTGTCTGGCCTGATGTTCGATGTGGAACAGCGGAATACAAGATGAAATTGGACTGGAACCGGGGGAAAAAAACAGACAGCTTACTCAGTGGACATCGACACAATCTACGCGAGAAGAAATTCGTCAAAAAAATATATCTCCGTCCGGGAACACAACCCAATGCCGCGTATCGACCGCCCCCAACCAGCCCACCACCCCCCCCCCCCCCCCCTCAGGATCGCCAAAACAAGCCTATTGCATCTGCGCAGCATACACACAAACCCTCCGCCACAAACCCCGCCCCCCCCCCCCCCCTCTCTCTCTCACCCCCCCCCCCCATTGCGCATTGATCCAACTATCTGGTGTGGCGACTACAAAAAGGACTAACATTGCAAGAAGGTGTTGGGTGACTTGCCTTTCCGTTCACTCTCGACGATCAAACCGCCCCCCTCCCCTCCCCCTCTCTCTCCCTCTCCAGACCGCAACCCCCACCCACACCCACACCCCCACCCGCAGGTGCATGGTGGGGTTGGGCCAATTCCACTTGGCCCGCCACATGGCATCGCAGCCGGGACACCCACAGGGCCAACAGGGCCGCCCTGCTTCCTCCGCCTCCTTCCCGCCACCACCATCCGGGGCTGCGGCCCCCATGCAGCCTGCAGGAAGCGCCGGGCGCGGCATACTCATCGATATCCCACACCCGCCGCGGGTCAATGCCAATGTGGACCCGAGGCTTCATATGCAGGGGAACTACCCGGTGTTCTGCACGCAGATGATCTCTAAGGTTTCGTCGACAAAGGGGAGGCGCGACCGGCTCCTGGTGATCGTGAAGGGGTTTGTGATGCAGCTTGCCATGTCGGAGATAAGCAAGAGGAAGCGCCAGGTGTGCCGCAACGCTGGCCTCTGGTGCATCGACAGCGTCCACCACGACCCTGCCTCCGGGCGTGTTTGCGTCTTCTTCGACTCATCCAGTGGGAAGCGCGACTGGGAGTTCTTCTGGAAGAATCACGACTACAACACCCACCGCACCCCAGCCGAGGTCTTGGATGTGCTCGACAGGGCACGCAGGCCTTACTGCGACGGGAAGCCCCTCACCATTCGCAGAGGGAAGATCAACCGGGAGCCCTGCTTGAAGCACTCGCAGTCGTCGCCCCGGCGGAGCGTCAAAACCGAAATCCAGGATGACGTGTCCACAATCCGCTCCATATCCCGCTCCCCACGGAGGTCTGTGCGGGGCAGCCCCAGGTCGACACCGAGTGTGAGCTTCAGCCCGACTGTGGCGGTTGGGGGTGCCGCGTGGGGTGGTGGCGGTGGCGGCGGTGGGAATAGCGTTGTATCGAAGGGACCCCCCCAGCCCGCTGCCCAGCCCCTCAGCCCAGTGAGCATCTCGTCGCCCGTGGGGCGCGAAGGGGTGGCGGGGGTCGGCGGCGGGGGCGGCGCGTTTGGCGATGACAGCGACTCCAGCGGGAGCGAGGAGGAGCCGCACGGAGTGCGCATCCCCGCCGCGCTGAAGCTGCCGCCATTCCGGCACTACCTGCACAGCGCGGCCGTGACCCCATCGGTGGTGGGGCGGCGCGACTCAGTGGGTGGCGTGCCCGAGTCCCCGGAGCGCCCGATCTCACCCACCTTCCGGTCGTCACCCGAGAGGCGTGCCCGTTCTCCCGGGCCACAGGATTCCTGGGTGAACAATTTGTTCTAGAGAACACCGGGTGGTGGTGGTGGTGGTGGGGTCGCGGTGTTGCCTCAAAAATAGCCCAAAAGGGGGGCTTGGAGCTTGGGTTGGGGGTTGGTGGGTGGAGAGGAGTTGCCATAGGATTCTGAAAAGTGGGGGGCGGGGAGGACGGGAGGGGGGGGGACTCCCGACTTAGGAATAGGTCTGTATTGTGTAGGGCGCCCCTCGTGCATTTGAATCGAGCCCCTCCCCCCTGGGCTGCGAGGCTAGGCTTGTCTTACCTCCGCTTTTTCGACGGCTTCTCACTCCTCGGCTTTGCCTGCGCCTCTTGCAGGCACACACGCCGGGCTGCTCATACAGCTTGGCTGCGGCGGTGGGGTTATCGCACTCCTTTTAACACAACCCTTCTGTGTGCCTTCTATAGACGTCTGGCCTTCACAACCCACTCAGTGTTGATCACCAAGTGTTTGGGATGCCGGGTGATCACTATGAGTGACAGTGGAGGGTATCACCAGAGATTTCTGGTCTCTCGATGCCGACCCTACACATTTAGCAAATAATATGGCACCGTGTGTGTTGTGGGCGGTGGAGACGGATCCTCAAGAGCAGGTCTGTCTGTACAGTGTACGCTGCTGCTTTAAGGATTCAAGAGACGGGGTGGAAGTGTGTCGATGAAAGTTGTTTTGGTAATGACAGAGGTGGGTGGCGCCACACACACACACCCGTTTGGTGCGCTGTGGGTGGGTGCTCCGTCTTTTGTGGTTTCAGGGGTGGGTTATCCTCTCTTCTTTCGGGCGGATTATCTAATCTTATACTGCTGGCACTCCTTCAAAAAAAACTCGCGCACGCAAAAAAGCCACAACACCATTCAGCAGCAACCGCTCTTAGCCTGCATTTTGTTTGTTGATGCGTCAATGCTTCCTCACACAGCCCCTGAAAATGATAATCACACCCCAAGCCTGATGAAAGGTGGGGTTGGTGTATAGAGCACGGTTGGATGCTTGCTGTGCATGGGTGGGTAACTCTTCTGCTCTCACGAGTGTGCGAAAAAAAGCTCTGTTTGAGGCCCACCGTGTTTGTGTGTCCCCAACCCCCCCCCCCCCCTTCATCCATACATTGTATTCCCCTTGTCCCTGCTTCTCAAGTGTTGTACCCAATCGTATCCCCACCCACACCTCCCAAAATCGATGAATTCAGAAAAACCGCGAGATGAATGCCGCAGGGTACTGCTCTGTGGGTCTGGCAGTGCCCCCACTCCCCCCACTCCTCCCTCCACATCCACACTCCGTTCCACGCCTGGTGTTGATTTTGTTGAATTTTAGAGCACATCGCACGCCCTTCACCGTCACCGCTACTCAAAAAAATTCAGCAGCAGCCCCTCGAGTCTTCCTTACAGATGAGTTTTCTTTGCATTGATCGCTTCCACCAATCAACCCATCAGCCGCCACCACCACCACTGCCAGGCCGCCCCCTCCCCTCCATGTGACACCGCGTGCCCCGTTAGCACAGCGAAATGTCGAACCGCCACAGGGGGTTCTACCAGGACTACAGGGAGGGGCGGTACGATGAGGACTACGACGACCGCGACACGCTCTCCCCCCAGACGCCCCCGCTGGGCGGGTCGTCGTTCGACCCCCCCAGCAGGCATGCAGACGCGGCGGCGGGGTGCTCCTCTCTAGCGCTGGACAGCGCCCCCCCTCAGAAGCAGCCGCAGTCGCAGCCCGAGCTGCGGTATGACGATGGGGAGCTGTACCCGCGCTGCTCGTTCATCGATGAGTACGGCCCCACAGAGGGGGCAAGGCGGTGGGATGCTGCGGCCCGCGGGCCTGCCACTTCTGCTGTGTCGCCGCCGCCACCTCCTGCGCCATCGCAGCCATCTGGCGTGACCTTTACAGTGAAGGGGCAGAAGAAGGGGCCCAAACCGAAGCAGCAGCAGCAGCAGCCGCAGCAGCAGCAGGCGCCTGTCAACCCGAAGGGCCAGCGCGTCACCGCGGAGCAGCTGCAGGAAATGATGCAGCGGCAGCGGGCGCAGCAGCAGGCAGCGTCTCCGAAGGGCATGACGAAGGTGTCCTCGACACTGAGGCTCGACGGCGGCTCCCAGGGGAGCAGGCCGGGGAGCAGGAGCATCAGCCCGCAGTCCATCCGCTCCTCCGTCAGGACGAATTCCCCTTCTTCGCATCCGAGGATGCCTCTGCGTGCCCCGATCAAAGCGGCCGCAGTGCGGTCGAAGGGGCGGATTGATGGCGAAGCCCTCTCTGCGACAACCGGGCTCCCCTCCCAGCAGCGTGAGCATGTCACCGAGGATGGGAAGCACCGTATCAACGTGGTGGTGGTGGGGCACGTCGATGCGGGGAAGTCGACCATCATGGGGCACATCCTCTATAAGCTGGACATCGTGCCGCAGAGGGTGATTCATAAGTTTGAAAGGGACGCCAAGGCGTCCGGCAAGCAGAGCTTCCACTTCGCCTGGGTGCTGGACGAGACGGAGGAGGAGAGGGAGAGGGGCGTCACGATGGATGTCGCCGTCTCCTATTTTGAGACGCCTCTCAAGAAGGTGACGCTCCTCGACTGCCCCGGGCATCGGGATTTTGTGTCGAATATGATCACAGGTGCGACGCAGGCGGATGCTGCGGTTGTGGTTGTCAATGCGGTTAACGGGGAGTTCGAAGCGGGGTTCTCAGCGAATGGGCAGACGAAGGAGCACGTCATGCTGCTGCGGAGTGTCGGTGTGACCCAGCTTGTTGTTGCTGTGAACAAGATGGACACCGTGGCCTACTCCAAGGAGCGGTTTGACGGGATCAAGGCAGAGCTCCTCGAGTTCCTCAAGAAGTCTGGCTTCAAAGAGAGCCTCATCACATTCATCCCCATCGCAGGCCTTCCTGGTGAGAACCTGACAGAGACATCGCATCCCAAGCTGCTGGAGTGGTGGGATGGCGGTTCCCTCGTTGCTGCCATCAACACGCTCCGCCCGCCGGAGCGTCTTATCGCATACCCCGCCCGCCTCTGCGTGTCTGATGTGATGAAGTCCACAACGCTCGGTACTGCAGTTGGGGGCAAGATTATTACAGGGAAGTTCCACGTTGGGGACAAGGTGGTGCTGCACCCTGCGAATGAGACTGCGACTATTAAGGGGATCGAGCGGGCAGCGCGGGGTGTCGACCAGGCGTGTGCGGGGGATAACGTGGAGATCGGGCTGTCGGGGATTGATCCGGTTCATCTCTGCACCGGCCTCGTGATGTGCCAGCAGAAGGAGATGCAGGTGAAGGTGTGCCAGAAGATCGAGGCTACGCTCGTCGTCTTCAGCGAGAAGATGATCACAAAGTCATTCCAATGCACCATGCACGTCCAGAGCACCGAAGTTGGCGTTGCCGTCTCCCGCCTCCTCTCGCGCCTTGATGGGAAGGCTGAGCCTGTTGCAAAGCCGAAGTGCCTCAAGAAGGGACAGACCGGCACGGTTGAGATCACGATCCAGCGGCCCATCTGCATGGAGCTTGCTGACGAATTCCGCGACCTTGGCAGATTCATGCTCCGTGCAAACGGCGAGACAGTCGCAGCAGGCGTTGTCAAACGCGTTTACCCTCTTGTGAAGACTGTGTGACACTGAGGGGAGGTCAGGGTTCAGTGGGTTGGGTTGGGTTCGGTCCGGTTCGGTTCAGTTGGGTGCCCCCCCAGAAATGGTTGAAAATCAGAAGCCGCCCTTCAAAAAAAATGGGGAAAAAGGCAGGGGCGGGTGAAGGTTTGCCAACAGCAGGGTTTGCATCACGCCACGCAGCCAAACGGCATCTTTCCACGCTGTTTGGATGAGTGGCCGGGGAGGGCGAGGTGGGGGGCGGGTGATATAGGTGCGAGGAAGAAGGCCAACCAGATCGCTTTGGGGCATGACGGGGTGAGGGTGTGATGCTTCTCCGAGAACTAGCCAGATAAGTGGTTTGTGTCGGGTTGGGGGTGGGTGGGTGGGCAAGCCCCACCCCTCCTGGGGTGTTTTTTTTTCGTGCTAAGCGAAACCAACAACAGAAAACAATGTGAGTTTGTGTGTGCTGTGTGTGTGCCCACAGCCCTGGCCCGTCTGGCAGCTGCCTGCTCTCTGATGCGAGACGGCCAGTCATAATATCATGTCGGCTGGCCGCTGCACAGGATGCAAAGAAAATCCAAAACAATCAGCAAAAAATAATAATTTTGATGACAATAACCCGACATGCAAAGTTAATCGCAAGTTGACCAATAAGGGATTGTGCCCCACATGAGGGACACACGGGAATGTGGATCGCCCCTGTGATCTGTTGCCTCCAAGGTTGGGCTGGATGGGCTGGTTGGGTGACGCGATGTGATGTGTGATGTGTGTTGTACATTCAAGGCAGTGGGTGTATCATCAGAGTTTACTCGGTGCGGCCTCCACTAACCCTAAAAGTTTTAACGTGTGTGTATGTATGTAGTGTCTTTGCCATCTGACGAGCTTTGCTCTGATCTTGCTTCAGGACGGCATCATCCGGCAACACAATGTCAATCACCTGTGTGTATGGGGTCAGAGGCTAGGCTTTTCTGTACGATTCCCCCGCCAGCCCTCCTTTTAACCCTTTAGGAGTTATCTACACATATATGTGTAGATAACTCAGATTTTTTTGGCCACTGGCACTCAGGCACTTTCTACTCGGAATTTTTGCCCGATTTTTTTTATGGTGAACTCGGATGTCGCAGTTCTTTTAGTCCACCTATTTTTCGGTTTTTGGTGGTTTCTGGCCACCCGAGGGTCCTGCACCTGTGGTCACAGAAATGGCCTCGAAACACCCCCAGGCCCCCTAAAAACGCATTTCTGGAAAGATACGCCCCAAAACTGCCCGAAGGGTGCGTCTGAGTCTAGTGACCTGACCCCACAAACCCTGCATTTTTCACCTTTTTCACCCAAAAATTGGATCAGCAGGCAAAAATCGAGATTTTTTGTCTTTTTCACCAAGTCTCGGCATCGTGAACTGCGCTGTCCTCGTTCTGCCCGAAAAACACATTTTTCGGATTTTTTTTCCCGAATCTGGGGGTCTGGTTTGGCCACGTGGCTGGGCCCGAAAATCAGCCAAAACCATTTTGGGTGGTCATTGGGAGTCGCCTGCCGTGGGAAAAAATATATTTTTTTCACAAAAAAAAGTCGATTCTCAGATCGTTCTGAAACAACGCGTTTCACCATGAAAAAAAATTCCGATTTTGGTGTAGTAGAAAATTGCTTACTGGGCAAAGTGGCCAGAATTCCGGTTTTTGGGCCTTCTATCGTACCCCCCCGATGTCTAAAGGGTTAATTATCCCGCCCATTCATTCATCCCTATTCAATGCCAGGAGGGCTGGGCAACGTGTTGCCCGTGGCTTCCGGCTCGAAGGAGTCTGCCAGTGTTGGGTATTAGGGTGTCAGGCGCAGGGAACAGGCTTGCCACAGCGGCGTAAGAAACGCGGCGGGGGGAGGGGGGAGGGGTGGGAAGAAGTCAGGTGTGAGGGCTATACAATGGCATTAACATCACAATCTGTGCCCAGCAGCAGCTCACATCCCCCCTCCCCTCCCCTCCCCTCCCCCGGAAACCCAACCCCATCCCCCCCCCCCCCCCCCCCCAACAACAACACAGCAGCAACCGCGCAACATACAGAGGAGGGGGGAGGGGGTGAGGTCTACCATGCACCGGTAACCTCCATCTCCAGGGCCCCCCTCCCCTCCCCTTCCCACATCCACACACATCTACACGACACAACCCTTCCCCCCTCCTTCCCCCCCCCCCCTATCTCTCCATCACTCTCAATTTGCTGACCCGCAACGTGCTGTGTCACACTCTCTTTCTCTCTCTCTCTGCTGGTTTTCCTCAGTCGCTCGCCTGTTGCCCCTCTGATGGACCTTGTCCTTGCCGACCGTCTGTCTGGCCGCACAGAGGTTGTGGAGGTCGGGGCCGAAGAGACTGTTGGGGACCTGAGTGCGCGCGCCGGGGCACTGTTCGACTACGAGCCTGACACGGTGCGGTTTGAGGGTATCCCTTCAGCCGACCCCGCCCTGCCGTTGAGGAAATCCGATGCTGTGAGCGCCGGGAGCACCGTGGTGGTGTTCGTGCACGTCGGGAAATACTGCGCACAGCCGTTCCGCTCTGGGGGGAGCTGGGATGCAATCCCAGCCAACGTGAAGCTAGTCCCTCAGGTGGGCCTTGCTGGGCTTGTCTCCCGGGCTGTGACGCCACAGGGCCTCCCCGCAGAGTTGCTGGGGAGTGTCGGCTTCATCCGCAGCGCCCTGGAGTTCCACTCCGATGTCTTCGAATGCGCATCCCCCGAGGCACGGGCTGATAAAGAAACCGCCATCGCGGCGGTGTGGGTGTGTGGGTTGAACCTCGCGTTTGCCTCCCCCGAGCTCCGGTCGGACCGCGATGTTGTCATAGAGGCGATTGGAAAGGACTTATCCGCAAGGCAGTTCGCTAGTCAGGCAACCCTCGATTCTCTCTGAACCCGAGTGAGGCGGGGGTCTTAGAGGGCTTATTGGCTTTGGGGGAAGGGGGAAGGGGCTCTGCGGACCCTCTTCCCTGGCTTTCCCCCCGGGTGTTGCGCCTCTGTGCTCAGGCATCGATACCACCCCCGACCCCCCCTCCCCGTTCCATCACTGCAAAGAAGGATATTGCCGTGGTGCAAAAAAAGTATCCCCCCCCCCTGCGGAATTTTTTGAAAGAAGACAGGAAACAGCCCCGACACGCCCACCCCCCTTTGCCCCCTTTAGTACACTTTCCACCACACACCCTCCCCACACACACATCCCACCCCCACACACCCACAGGATGGCAGCCACAGCAAGACTGCTGGCGGGGTAGCACACCCCTCACGCCTTGTCCCCCACCCACCCCACCCTTGGAATGGACCTCCTCCCAGCGTCCTGCACGCAAGGGCTCGGGGAGGAGGGGAGGGCGTATCTCGACTGCAACGGGGATGTGCTGCACAGGGCAGTCCAACACCTCCTCCTCGCGGCTGCCTCCGCACGGCCTGCGGACCTCCGCGGGTGGCTGGAGGCGGAGCACGCCCTGCTGCCTCACGGCGCTTCCGCCGCTGGCGCCCTCAGCGATGGGTGTGCGGGGGTCCACCCATGTGACCGTGAGTTCACACCAGGCGAGGTCGAGTCGTGGGAGGAGTTCGGCGGCATCGGTTCCTTCGGGCGGCTGTGGCAGGCACAGTGGGTCCAGCCGGGCCACACCGCCCCCACAGAGCTCCTCCTGGAAGAGCTGGTGACGGCGCGTGACCCCTGCGCCTCCGACACACGCCTGCAGTTTGAACGTGACGTGCTCCTGGAGGCTGCCCTGCCGCTCGCCCGCGAGATCCCACACCACGACCACCTCCAGCGCGTCTTCGGCACCCTCCACAGCAACGTGGCTCTCTACTCCGTCAGCGAGCACCCGGGGTACGCCCCGCTCGACATGTGGGCCACGTCGCTCCCCTCGCGGAAGCAGCGCGCCACCCTGGAGCAGGTCTGCAACCTGCTGCAGCAGATCTCCTCCGCCATCGCACACCTCCACAGCTTCGGCGTGGTGCACGGGCATGTCGGGGGCTGGGCCATCCTGTTGTGCAGCCAAGATGCCCTGCGTTTCGTGCTGTGGGACAGGGGCATGCGTGCTGAGTTTGACAGGGAGTCGGATGCCCGCCTGCAGTCGGCAGAGGGCGTGGCTGCCGCCGCAGGCGCCACGGGAGGCCCACGCAAGCCGAAGCAGCGTGAGATCGACCGTGCTGCAGCAGAGGAGGCCTCGCGGCACCCGCTGTTCGGCGGGGGCCTGGGCGCGCCCCGCGGGAAGAGCGCGCAGGACATCCCCGCGATCCGTGCTGCGGCAGCGGGAGCCCCTGCAGACCTGGCCTTCGCGGCGGATCGGCAGGGCGAGGTGTCCCGTGGCTTCGGGGTGCAGAACAGCCCCAGCGGTGGCGGGGGTGTGGGGGGCGGGTGTGTGTGTGGGGTTGCCCTGAAGCGTGTGGACTCCCGCGCCGCTGCCGCCACCGCGGAGGACAACGACCTGTGGGGCCTTGCCGTGGCGGTGCAGCAGATGCTTGTCTGCGGGAAGGAGTCTATCTCCACGGCGATGCCGCACTTCGCCCCCGTCGCCCTGTGGGAGGAGCTGGTCGCGCCCTGCTTCGCCACCCCCGGGGAGCGGCTGTCCGCCAAGAGGCTGAGCGAGAAGGCGCATGCCTTCGACACCTTCATGTCTGCGGATGGGTTGGTCCCCCGGCCCGCCTTCGGGACCCTCGAAGTGCCTTTCGAGCAGGACAAGCTGAGCTTTGTGCAGCACAACGTGCCTCAGACGAGGCGGGATATTGCCGCAGAGCTCTGCGCCTTCGACGAGGTGTCGGTGGACCTGCTCGTGCTGTCCAGCCTGACCGGGAAACCGCTGTCGGGGGTGTTGGTCGAAGTGGCGAAGGCGGTTCGGGATTCGGACCACTGCCCCTCCGTCGTGGTGGCGAAGGACGCCAACAGGCGGTGCAGCCGGCCTGTCTCCGCAGCAGCCCTCACAGCCCTAGCGGAGAGCGTGGCGGCGTGCGCCGCGCTGCAGAGCCTCAGGCTCGACGGGCTGGACCTGGAGGAGGAGATCTTCTTGGAGTTTATGGAAACGGTGACATCGAACCTGCGGTGCTTTGCGTATGCTGGGGTGAAGCTGCTGCAGCCGCTGCCGGAAAGCATAGTCCTGCATGGGCTGGCAGAGCTCCATCTGTCTGGGCTGGGCCTGGCAGACGAGCACGCCGCAGCGTTGGTCGGTGTGGTGGGGCACGCGCAGTGCCGCCTCGAGGTGTTGGATCTCTCGCGGAACCGCCTGACGGAGAGGACCGGGGCTGTCCTGGCGGACCAGGTGGCGCACAGCACGACGCTGCGCACGCTGCTGATTTCGCACAACCGGATGAAGGATGCGACGCTGCTCCAGTTTGCCTGCGCATTCAGGCGCAACACCTCTGTCACACGGTTTGACCTCCGCAGCAACGGCCTGACACTCGCCTCCGTCGCAACCATGAGCGTTGTGTTGGAGCGCCGCCCGCACCTCTGCTTCTATGAGACAGATGGGCTGTTCTCGTTTACTATGAAAGATTGGGATGTATAACCATCTTATGTCGAGGATCCCCCTTATTTTGTCCCCACACACGTGCATGGCTTTTCGCGCGGGAAGCTGCGCCTGCCCTTGTCAGTTTCCTGCTCCCTACGGTATCCACACCACGCCTCTCTCGCCAGGCGAGGGCTTGGCAAGGTGTGTTTTGGAAGCGGCATCATACAACAAACGAAATTATCCGGGGGCAGATGAAGGCCCAGCCCCAACCAACCGGGGTGGCTTTCCCCTGCCGCGCAGGACCCCCCACCCCCCGTTCATCGATTTGTGATCTTTTCTGTTGTTGTCACGGCTGCATTGATTTTATGCAGGAGGCACATGCCGCTGTGCCTTCTGCTGCCATGGCCCCACCACCGCCATGCCACAAAACCTAGAGCGCGGGCACAGCGGGCCCCGGGGGGAGGTGGGGAGAAAGGCCCTGTGTGCATCCCCTCCTCCACCGGCTTCTTCATTGAACCACGGTGAACCACCCCTGACACCTCTGCCCCTATCGGCCCACTTTACGAAGCGTGGGATGGCCGTGCCTCGTCGTGACTGACTCTACCCCCTACCCCCGACCTGTCCTCTTTTTTCTGAAGGCGGGACGTCGGCAGTGTAATGGCGCCCTGTGAGTCGGCTCCTTCACGGGAGTTGAAAGCGCTATGAAACGCGTACACCATGCGCATACAGGTCGATTACCGATGTTACTGTGTGGCGAGTGAGCCGTCTCCGAGTCATGAGGGCGGCAAAGCAAGAGTGACCGAGGGGGGGTCTTCGCGCTGGAGTGGTCGTCAATGCATTGCTTTGGTGAATTTCTTCTAGTTGCTGGACAGGGTGTCTCCAATAAAGCGAAAGGAGCACGATTTCATTTCCTGTTGACTTAGCTGGAAAACTGACGAAGAGATTGACGGAGAATAGCGACCGGCGAAGACACCCGAAGGAACTCCATTGCCAGACCATTGAATCCGCCGGGTGTTGTAGAGTGCCCTTTCCCCACCCCCCCCCCTTTAGGACGAGGCCCTTCCGGGCCCTCCTCCCGAACTCTCGACTCTCTTGGGAGGGGGAGGGGGGGGGGGGGTGCAGTTGGTGATGTAAGACAGAATTACAAATGCCAGCTTCACCCCCCCCCCCCCTCTCCTCCACTATTCCCCGTATCTTATATCTGATTGCTTTTTTCGACCCATCGATGCAAATGAAAACAGGGGCGGCGGCTTCAAGGGGGGGGGGGGATGTAATGATTAGTGAGTCGGTCTGGCAAAATGATGCAGTTCTCCGTGGACAGCCCCCACACGCCCCAACCCCACCACAAATTGTTTGTTCCTTTTTTTTGCTGTTATGGCGCGCTTCTTCTCTTCAGTCAGGCAGACCTCACCCTCCCCACCGCACAGAAGGGGTTGTGAACACAACATGCCGGCCGCATCCGATGCAGACCTGCTGCAGGCTGCTGTGGACAACCTGAAGGTGCAGCTCTCAGCGGAGGAAGAGATGGACTTCACGGAGCAGCTGCACGTGATGCAAGAGCAGGTCCGGAAGAGCAACGGCACCGACGAGGAGACGCTGTTCTCCCTCAACATACTGATGGTGAAGGCGGGGAAGAAGAAGCAGCTGGAGGAGGCCCTGAGGTCTCTGGAGCACCTGTCCTTCTCCATCGTGCAGCGCGTGTCAGAGGACTGCGCGCAGCGCCTTGGATTCCCACGCACCTCCGGCACTGTCGCCGAAGGCAAAGAACAGGTATGTTTTTTTCTGGAAGTCGACATTGCGGGCTTTTCCTCTTCGAGACCCAATCGCTCTGTGTGCCCTCGGCCTGCGAGCCGGAGGAAGGCCTCTCGCATATCCACCTCCCAACAGGATCAGCACCTGCTGCAGTGTCTCTACTTCATCGCACTCGCGCAGTATAAGCTCAAGCAATATGAGGAGGCTATTGAATGCTGCAACAAAATCCTGAAGGTGCGCCCCAACATGTCTCAGGTATGTTAGTGCCGCAACGCGTTGTGTGCGGAGTTTTACTCGGGAGCAACGCTGCTTAAGGCGGTGCGGGCTGTCGTCGGAGTTGCTTCCTCTCCGAAATCTGGTTTCCTTTCACTCATCACGCCACCTGACACTACCTTATCACAGACCATCGCACTGCGTGCGCTGTCGGAGCAGGACAGCAACAAGATCACGGTGGCAGATGTCGCCCTGGCTGCTGGTGCCCTTGTGGGCGGCCTGCTGCTGGCGCGAGCCACGGTCCGTTCATCCCGCTCGTGATGCACTGTGATGCGGGCTTCATTGCTGCACACCCACCCTCCCACCCCACACTGGCCCCCAAGCTGCTGAGTCTTCGCCAAAGGCCCACCCATCCAGGTGCTCCGCCCACCCGCGTATCGCGACTGCGCGTCTAGCCACCCGTGTATTTCTTGCCCAAATATGGATATTCCGCGCAATGCCCTGTGCGTCTCGTCCAGCATGCCACCCTAACCTAGCAGAGGTAGCGGCAAGCTCGCTGCTGTGGGCATGTCTGTGCTGAGTTCAGCGCCCTTGAGAGGGCAGCTGGTGGAGTTGAAGCAGAGACAGAGTGTGGTGGTGTGACCCCGTCCCATATTGTTGCGAGGCTGCCGCATGGCTTGCAAGGGGGGGTGTCTGGAAGGGGGTTCTGTTTCTGGTGCGATGATGACACAACGGCAGACCCGGCCGCAGCAGGGCTCCGCAGAAGGCAGGCGCCACGCCGCCTTTTGGCAAAGTCCCTCAGTGCACGGGTGCCGCCCCGCCCCCTCGCAAGGAGGGCTGCCGTGAGGCAGTGCCGCTGCCCTCGTGGCGGTGTGCAAGGCGTCAGGGCGGCACCTCCTGCATCACAGTCATGGAGCCTGCAACGCTGCGGTGTTGCAACCTCAAGAGGGCTTGTTTGCTGCGTGCCGTGGGCTGCCTGAAACTGAACTGAGCACTGTATTCATTCAGATGCACACAACCTGTGCATGATCAAACTCACACTGATACGCATCAAGCCGTGATGCCGACACGTGTCGACACCCGAAGTGTCCTGTTCATTCCTCAGCACACAACCACATCTCAACACCTCACCACAACACAACACACACGACGGGGGCTATCCCACCTGTGATGATCAAACAGTTGATATACACCTACCGTCACAGACACCGATACAACCGAAACCGCACACATGATGACATTATCTAACCTTTGTTTCAAGACGGGGCTTACCAAACTTGGGTTGATTATTCATTAGATACGCCTGACCTGTGCGACACCGCTGTCACTCGGAATGTGTGCCGTGCTGCTGCAGCGTGCATCCCGTGCAGGGCAGCACCGCTGCGGCACAGCAGCCGCAAGACGGCATCCCTTTGGTGCGATGATGACACAACGGCAGGCCCGGCCGCAGCAGGGCTCCGCAGAAGGCAGGCGCCACGCCGCCTTTTGGCAAAGTCCCTCAGTGCACGGGTGCCGCCCCGCCCCCTCGCAAGGAGGGCTGCCGTGAGGCAGTGCCGCTGCCCTCGTGGCGGTGTGCAAGGCGTCAGGGCGGCACCTCCTGCATCACAGTCATGGAGCCTGCAACGCTGCGGTGTTGCAACCTCAAGAGGGCTTGTTTGCTGCGTGCCGTGGGCTGCCTGAAACTGAACTGAGCACCGTATTTGCACACAACCTCATCTTGACACACCTTGTCACATCACAGCTCGCACGACAGCCGAAACCGCACACATGATGACATTATCTAACCTTTGTTTCAAGACGGGGCTTACCAAACTTGGGTTGATTATTCATTAGATACGCCTGACCTGTGCGACACCCCTCTGTCACGCCGCACTGCTGCAGTGCGCATCCCGTGCAGGGCAGCACGCACATCCCCCCAACTACGAGCAGGCATTCGTGAGCTACACACCATCCCTCGAGGCGGTGTGTCATCGGGTTCTACCCAGTGTCCAGCAGAAGTCGAGGTGCCAGGCACGGATGTCGATATTTTACACACCAGACCACCACTCCTGGGTGCTGCACGCTATGGGCACCTTTTGGTTAGTGTAGGTCACACCGAGCCCTCACACACCCCCCCCCCCCCCTAGGGACCGTCTTAAGGTACCGAAATCCCTCAACTTTACGACATTTTTCGACATAGGCAATTTTCGACCAGAAACCCCCCAAAAATGCTGAAAAAGTGGCCAGACCACCCCAAAAACCGCCCCTGGGTGTGGGACACCCACTTTGGTGCCCCGGAACGCGGCTGAAACGCTGTGTTGAAAAAAGTGTCATGGTTTGGTACCGAACCCCTCCCTGGGTGAGTCTCCCGAGCACCCTGTCACCTGCGTCATCACCATCCCCCGTCATGTACCACGTTCTGCCGCCTCTGATGAGACATCTGAGTACTATCGGGCCAAGAAAATGGTATTTCAGCGAGTGTTCTGTCAGGTTTCTGCCGACATCCTCAACAAACATCGGGTGTGTCTGCGAATGCAAGGGCGTCGCTCGGGAGGCGATATTATGTGCCCTCCCTGAGGTGTCGGATGCATTGGGGACTTCATCAGGGGTAACGGCAACAGCGAAGTGGGTGTGGTGTATAACCTGTGTCACCCCGGCTCTACGGTACTGCAGTGGCACTTCTCAGTGGAGATGATCCTCGTCATCTGCACCATCACTCCCACTTACGCGCTCTTCATTGCAGCACTGCAAGAGCTAGAAGAGATGCCGGACGACTGGTCAGAATGCTGGGGAACTCAGCCGCAGATGGAAAGGAGAGGCTGGGGACGGTGCGCGAGTGGATATTGGGGCTGGCGTCTTTGGAAAATATGCCGGTGTGGGTTCCAAAGCCTTATTCGGTGTGCAAACCGGCAGGCGCAGTGGTCGGTGTACGCTGCAGCAAGTGGTATCAGGAAATGCCGGCGAGAAGACGCTCCTTCCCAAGCTTGTCACACGCATTTGCTCCCAAATTGAACCGAAGGCATCAGTGCCCACCCAAGACAAGAAAAGGCGGAATGTTGCGGGCAAGTAGGGCGGGACGGGCTCGGAAGGGTGGTTCAAATGAGGGGGCCGGAACCAAACCATGACACTTTTTTGAGCATGGTCACGGATTGGCTCAGAAGTGACCAAATACCCCCAAAAACCACCCAGACCGCCCCCAAATACTCCCAGGGGCCGGGGTTTCAGGTTTACTGCCATTTTGTGCGTGTTCCTCGCCTATGTGAAAAATCCCGTAAAGTTTACCCCTTAAGGTTTTCCCTACCCCCCCCCCCCCCCCCACTGCCAGGCAAGGCGCCGCCCAGCCGTGGTGGCGGTGCAGCACACCACCGCCACAACGGACCCTAAACCATGAAACGCATAGCGGCCCGCAGGGCCGCCACCGCACACCCACACCCCCGCCTCTGGGTGTCTGTGCAGCTCCGCCAACGCGGCTCTCACGCCGCGCAGCAGACGCCACCATCCCCACCCCCTGCGCCAGCCGACGCCGATGCTGCCGACGCCCCCTCCTCTAGGCCACCCCCCACCCCCCACGCCACCAAGCCACGCCGCAACCTCGCCCCTCCGCAGGCACACCGGGTTCTGGACACTGACGGCTCCACCGCGAAGGCGGATCACTGGGTGGGCGCGCTGCACACCCAGGCCAAGCTCACAGGCACGCTCGCCATACTTGCCTCAGCCCTCCGCTTGGGGAGGTCCTCCGATGCGGAAGTTGGGGGGCACATCCGGGACATTGTGCAGATCAGAGAGCAGGCCGCACCCCGCTCCGCCGACAGCTACCTCGAGTGGGTGCTGCAACTCGTGATGGCGGGATGCACACAGGGGTCAACCCAGCTCGGCCCGCAGACGACCTCTGCGCTGATGGAGGTCTGCATCAAGCTGAAGAACCCTCAGGAGGCACTGCAGGTGCTGCTGCACAGCCTCGCGCCTCACGCCGTCCCCCCGAGGCTCTTTGAGGACGTCGCCACCCTCGTCGGGCAGGCCAGGGAGGGGCAGGCAGGCATGATTGCGATGCTGGAGTCCTTCCTGGCAGAGCCGAACCCCAAGGTGTACGGCACGCTCCTGCAGGTCGCGGTGTCCCTCGACTTCCCCGACCTCTGCGCGCGCCTCCTCGAGAGGTCCGGCTCCGGGGAGGTGGCGGGGCACCCCGCCCTTCCCGCCCCGGCGTGCAACTCCGCCTTCCTCCTCTTCTGCAAACACGCCCCTGCGTACAACGAGGCAGCGAGGGGTCTGCTGGGTTCGCTGCTGCGGATGGGTGGCCTGTCGAAGGCCTCGCGTGAGGCGGCTGCTCAGCTGGGGCTCGAGGAGCACCACCCGGAGATCAACTTCCTGGAGGCGGTGGGGGCGGGTGTGGGCAGTGCCGGGGTGCATTATGCGCTGTCGCCGCTCAACCCGTCGGTGATGAGCGACAGTGGGGTCTGCTCCGCGCTCCGAACCTTCAACAGCGAGGTGCGCGAGCTGCGGCGGAAAGCCAGGGCCGCAGGGGGGCAGCAGCGGCAGCAGCAGCGAGATGACCGCTTCCCTCAGGCTGTGGAAGACGTCGGCGGGTTCTTCGGCAGTGCCACCCGGGAGAGGGGGGCCCCCCCGCGTGGCAGCGCCGCACCCCAGCAGGGGGTGGGGGTGGGGGTGGGGTCTGGAGATGCTCTCTCCCTCGTGGAGAGCCGTGCGCGTGACTTCTTCCAGAAGGCGCGTCTGACGCATGAGGTTGGGGTGAGGTCCTTCAGGGAATACGCCCTCCTCTTTAGGCTGACAGGGAACTACACCGAGGCGCTGCAGTGCTATGAGGATGCGAAGGAGGCAGGCATTTATGACCCCAAGCTTGTCTGCAGTGTCATCGCCTCGATGATCACTGCGGGTGTCTCCCGTGCTGCATACCGCCTCCTGATGGACTACCGCAAGTTAGATGCTCCCGCAGACAGGTTCATATATGAAGCAGCCCTGCATGTCTGCCAGAATGGGGCTGACTGGGACACCGCCTGCAAGATCCGCACCCTGTATGAGAAGGACAATGTGCTGTACGGCACAAACGCATACGTCGCCCTACTCTACCTTTGTGAAAAAACCGACCGCCACGAAGCGGCGGTGGCGATCTTCAGAGAATATCTCGAAACCTGCGAGGGGAGGAAAGGGCCGATCCGCGCACCCTGTGTCATATCTAAGACTGCATGCATGCCTTACGTCATGCTGATGTCGAGGTCGGGACAATGGGAGGCGGTGCACAGCGTGATAGTTTTGGTGGAGAAGCTGCTCCACACAGGGTCACGGAGGGGCGCTGTGGAGGAGCTGCCTCGGGCAGGCATCGGGCGGCAGGGAAACACGCCGCAGGCCGGTAGCCTCCAGCCGCATGACGACCGCCAGCGGCAGAAGACAATGCCTGACCCGCAGGTCCTGACGGAGTGCTCAAAAGTTTTAGAGCTCGTGCTTATATATGCGTTGAAACACGATAACTACTCCGTTGCAAAGCGGGCGTACCGCATGCTTATCTACAACAGGTGCACCATCGAGGGGAAGACCGCGAGGGTTCTCCTTGACGCGTCTCTCTCAGGGAAGGACTATATCACAGCATCGCGTCTCCACCAGCATCTCCTCGAGACGGGGAACACCAAAGAGGTGGCGCATCTGCTGCACCAGAGCTTGCTGAAGGTGGGGCTGGGGGAGCAGATTTATCTCAACGCCGTGCCCACCCTGCAGGCGATGCACGCCGCGCTGCAGGACGCAGGCCTTCAGGGCCTGTCTGTCAACCTGGAGGGGCGTCTGGAGGACATCATGCGGCTCTTGACGAGATGCGCCTTCACGCAGGCGCGTGGGGAGTACCTCACCGCAGAGGCGTTGAAGATATTCCTCCGTTGCCTCTTCATCACCGATTTCTGCAGGGACTCCCACGGGCTGCTCCGAAGGGATGTGATCCTCACCTCCATCGCGAAGCGAGTTTCAAAGAACTGCCCTGCGCTCTTCCGCGACGGGGCGTGCCTCGTCGCCTTTGCATCAACCTGGGGGCTCGATGAGCTGATGGCCTTCCTCCTGCACAGCGCCGAGGTGCGGAGGGCTGACCCTGCTGTGGAGGCTTATGAGGTCGTCCTCATCGTGCTGGAGTACGCCGCGTCTGACACAGCCCTGCGTGACCTCCGCGAAGCGGCGCGAGGGAGTGAGGAGGTGGGGGCCGAGCAGCGTGGAGGTGGAGGTGGAGGTCGAGGCGGGGTGTGTGTTGGCGGTGCCGTCGCCTTCTGCGCAGAGGAGGTGGTTGCGGCGGTGGGTGCGGCGGTGCGGCTGATGTACCGCTACAACTGCCGGCATGTGTCGGGGTGCCGTGCGCCACTCTACACGCTGGCGCTGAGGGCCCTGGTTCGGCTGCAGCCCCTCACAGAGGGGGCGCCCCGCACCCACCAGCAGGCAGACCACCAGGAAGCAGCAACGCATGAGGATGGCGCACGTCGAGGCAATAGTGGAGTGCTCGCTGATGATGTCGCCCCGGCACAACAGCAGCAGCAGCAGCACGGCCGAGGTGGTGGTGGTGGTGGTGTTACTGCGACTGAAAGGCCGGAGGGCCGAATCAGAGATGGGGGGGGAGGAGGCGGAGGAGGAGGAGGAGGGGGGGCTGTCCCAAGTGAGCTCCACGCCCTGCTCAGAGCTGCGCGGGCCATGAAGGCAGTGTCGGGGCAGGGTGATGGTGGTGGTGGTGGTGGTGGTGTGGTGCGCCATGACGAGTGGAGCCTCGTCGCCCTGCAGAGCGTTGCAGGGAGTGCCGTGCGGTTTGTCCGACCCTGGCTGCTGCAGCACTCCGCAGGGGAGGGGGTCGCGAGGGAGCTGCTCGAGGATATGGTAATGTGCAATGTGCAGCCGCCAAGACACACACACACCAGCTGGGTTTGGGGGGGGGGGGGTGGGGTTTTGTTATAACAGCACGCTGCTTGTTTTTGACGGCACATCTCGCAAAAAAAAAAGCAAGGGGGTTGCGCCCAGAGCTATTCCTAACTAGGGGTCCGGATTCCATGATTTTGAATTTCAGATTTTTCCTCTGTCTGGCGCGTTTTTTTTGCACTCTGTTTAGCGCGTTTTTTTTGCACTGCAGGAAAGAAAATTTCTGGTGAGGATTCACCGGAGTGGAGGGTGCTGAGGGGCTGAGCGGCTGGGGGGATGCTGCCTGTGAGGGAGAAGATTCACCAAGCAAAGACACACGGCCCCGGAGGGGCCGTGTGTCTGTGTTCAGTGGTGCATTCCTCCGCACCCAGTGCACTCTCCGACCTGCATGTCTACGGGGGTCTGAGCCCACATGGCAACCCTGAGTAAGGGGTGCAAACAGACACCCCATGGCCAAAATGACCCCACCGCGATCCGCACAGATCCCAAATATTCAGAGGAACAGGGTTTTGAAAAACCTGTAAGTGGGGTCCCGCTGGGTGGGTGGTGTAGGTGGGCTGATTTCTGGCCTCCCAGTCACATCCTCCCTTCAGAAGTCCGTGAATCAGACCCACATTTCATGGGTGAAACTTGGCACGCACACCACCAAAATGACCCCACTACGATCCGCACGGAGCTCAAATAATGCAATAACGCCAGTCATGTGCGGCGATGCGATCAGTTTTGAGCCCCCCAAATAGGTGCCTCAGTAGCGCGTTTTTTTTGTATCCGATTTCGGTCACCAGCCCCCCGGACCCCCAGATTTAGGAAAAGCCCTGGTTGCGCCACGCAAGTTGCGGGTAAGTTTATTTTGTCACGCCATAGCGTGAACTACACACACACACGTGGGTGGGGTGCTTATTCTGGGATTATGTGAACCCCTCCCTCCGGCTTCGGCACACAGACATCGCTCCTGTCTTTGTCAGCGTTCACAGAACCCTCTCCACCACAACTCCCTACTTCACAGATATCTGAGTTGGAGCACTACGGCGGGCGATTCAAGAGTGGGAACGCACCACCCCCCGCACTGGTGAACGCCGCGCGTGAAGTGTCAAAAGTATACCCCGACCTGGCAAGCTGGGTTGACGCCTTCGCCGAGCTATGCGGCGCCTACGCCCCACGCCGCCTGCACCTGGAGGAGGAGAACAAGGCGCTGCGCGAGCTGCTGCTCCAGAAGGGTGTCTCCCTGGGTGAGATCCCCACGGCGCTGCGTGGCGGATTCGGCTCCGACCCCCGCACCCCGCCAGAGGCATCGACAGGCCAAGGGGGTGGGCCTGTGGAGCAGGGGACAGGGCCCGATGGCCTGGCCTAGCCACCCATCCCCAAATGGGCATCCCCTGCTGGTTGCCACCCGCCGCCGCACTGCCGTGTACCCTCTGATGAGGTGAAGGTGGCGGGTGTTGTGCGCATTGCCCTGTGCAGTGTGTGTGTGTGTGTGGTTATCAAGTTTTAAGGCGGTGTCGCCCTGCACGGGCAGTAGCACCTCCCCTTCAGTATCGCACTCCCGAAGGATTCCCCAACACGACGTGACACCGGTTTCGACGCGTACTCTTCGTACCCCTCCCCCCGGCCGCGTCTCTTCAGCGAAGAACCGGGGATAATCGGACCAGGGCTAGCTAAACCCTGGTGGTGTCACGGGTGGGGTTGGAGAGGGAGAAAAAGGAAGAAATGAAGTTGCGAAAAAGTCAAACACTGACACGTGAAATCAATAAAAAGGGTGGTATATATCGCCCCCTTGCTGCGACGAAGACACTAAATAGTCAGGCCGCTTCAAGAGTCTTGAGGGCTTGAAGGAAGAAACAGGTTGCTGATGAGTCTCAGGAGCAGGCACCTTTTGTCCGCCCACATGACCTTCGCCCGAAGGCGAACCTCGTCCAGCTTGGCTCGATCGCCACAGAGAAGGGGATCATTCTCCGCTGTGGTGAACATCTTAAAAACCGAGGGTGCAGAGGTGGGGCAGCCCACTGGTGCGACAGCAGGCCGCCCCCGGATAGCTATAACTAGTGCATAGGAAGAATACGACGGCACACGCAACAGATGCCGAAGGCACAACGGCGGGTCACTTTTAACCACCAGAGGAGTGGCACTCCCGAGGGGTGGGGAAGGGGGGGTAGTCACAACACTTTCGAAGGAAGAAAAGGGGCAAATGGGATGTTTTGTGCAAGGTAGAAAGGAAGTCACAACATGAGGCAGGGGGGATTGCTCATCAGGCCTGGGGGAATAGAGGGTTTGTGTGTGGTTATGAAGTTTTAAGGCGGTGTCGCCCTGCACGGGCAGTAGCACCTCCCCTTCAGTATCGCACTCCCGAAGGATTCCCCAACACGACGTGACACCGGTTTCGACGCGTACTCTTCGTACCCCTCCCCCCGGCCGCGTCTCTTCAGCGAAGAACCGGGGATAATCGGACCAGGGCTAGCTAAACCCTGGTGGTGTCACGGGTGGGGTTGGAGAGGGAGAAAAGGAAGTAATGAAGTTGCGAAAAAGTCAAACACTGACACGTGAAATCAATAAAAAGGCGGTATATATCGCCCCCTTGCTGCGACGAAGACACTAAATAGTCAGGCCGCTTCAAGAGTCTTGAGGACTTGTGTGTGTGTGTGTGGTTATAAAGTTTTAAGGCGGTGTCGCCCTGCACGGGCAGTAGCACCTCCCCTTCAGTATCGCACTCCCGAAGGATTCCCCAACACGACGTGACACCGGTTTCGACGCGTACTCTTCGTACCCCTCCCCCCGGCCGCGTCTCTTCAGCGAAGAACCGGGGATAATCGGACCAGGGCTAGCTAAACCCTGGTGGTGTCACGGGTGGGGTTGGAGAGGGAGAAAAGGAAGTAATGAAGTTGCGAAAAAGTCAAACACTGACACGTGAAATCAATAAAAAGGCGGTATATATCGCCCCCTTGCTGCGACGAAGACACTAAATAGTCAGGCCGCTTCAAGAGTCTTGAGGACTTGTGTGTGTGTGTGTGGTTATAAAGTTTTAAGGCGGTGTCGCCCTGCACGGGCAGTAGCACCTCCCCTTCAGTATCGCACTCCCGAAGGATTCCCCAACACGACGTGACACCGGTTTCGACGCGTACTCTTCGTACCCCTCCCCCCGGCCGCGTCTCTTCAGCGAAGAACCGGGGATAATCGGACCAGGGCTAGCTAAACCCTGGTGGTGTCACGGGTGGGGTTGGAGAGGGAGAAAAAGGAAGAAATGAAGTTGCGAAAAAGTCAAACACTGACACGTGAAATCAATAAAAAGGGTGGTATATATCGCCCCCTTGCTGCGACGAAGACACTAAATAGTCAGGCCGCTTCAAGAGTCTTGAGGGCTTGAAGGAAGAAACAGGTTGCTGATGAGTCTCAGGAGCAGGCACCTTTTGTCCGCCCACATGACCTTCGCCCGAAGGCGAACCTCGTCCAGCTTGGCTCGATCGCCACAGAGAAGGGGATCATTCTCCGCTGTGGTGAACATCTTAAAAACCGAGGGTGCAGAGGTGGGGCAGCCCACTGGTGCGACAGCAGGCCGCCCCCGGATAGCTATAACTAGTGCATAGGAAGAATACGACGGCACACGCAACAGATGCCGAAGGCACAACGGCGGGTCACTTTTAACCACCAGAGGAGTGGCACTCCCGAGGGGTGGGGAAGGGGGGGTAGTCACAACACTTTCGAAGGAAGAAAAGGGGCAAATGGGATGTTTTGTGCAAGGTAGAAAGGAAGTCACAACATGAGGCAGGGGGGATTGCTCATCAGGCCTGGGGGAATAGAGGGTTTGTGTGTGGTTATGAAGTTTTAAGGCGGTGTCGCCCTGCACGGGCAGTAGCACCTCCCCTTCAGTATCGCACTCCCGAAGGATTCCCCAACACGACGTGACACCGGTTTCGACGCGTACTCTTCGTACCCCTCCCCCCGGCCGCGTCTCTTCAGCGAAGAACCGGGGATAATCGGACCAGGGCTAGCTAAACCCTGGTGGTGTCACGGGTGGGGTTGGAGAGGGAGAAAAAGGAAGAAATGAAGTTGCGAAAAAGTCAAACACTGACACGTGAAATCAATAAAAAGGGTGGTATATATCGCCCCCTTGCTGCGACGAAGACACTAAATAGTCAGGCCGCTTCAAGAGTCTTGAGGGCTTGTGTGTGTGTGTGTGTGTGTCATCGCATCGAAAGACAGGGTTGGCATAGAGGGAGTGTGTGCTCTGGTGCGTTCTACACTGCGACAGAGAGAGTTGTATGTAAGAGTGTGTGTTGGCGTGTGCTGCAGTTGGCCCCTGCCTGACTGCTGCTCGCGTGTGGCAGCCTTTCGTCTGGCGAAACGACAAATGGCGTCCGCTTGACAGCAGGCAAACCATTTCCTTGAGAAGCGCCCCATCCCCGCCAACCCTCCCCCCCCCCGTGGGTTTTGAGCTTGCTTGTCAGCGAAATATCAATCAGTGGGATCGCACAGCGCACGGCGCGCGCAGTTTGTTTTGGGACAGCCGAGGGGAAAGCTCACCACCACCGCCACCACACCCTTTGCCCAACAGGCGTATCTTGTGTATTCTCTCAGCACCCTCCAACCCCACTGCGTGCCTGCGGCCTCTGCAGCAATGGGTTACGACAAGCTCGGCGATGAGTTGGAGCTGGGCGAGGCGTCACGGCACTACATGAATGAGGAGACCCACACGGTGGACACCCCGCACGGCCCCATCAACGTTGCCATCGAGCCTGGCTGCAGCCTCGAGGAGCAGAAGGACAAGCCCATCTGGCTGACATACCACGACATCGGGTCCAACCACCAGACCTGCTTCGGCAGCTTCTTCGCGCTGGATGAGTGCCAGATCTTCAAGAAGCTGTTCTGCATTGTCCACATCGACGCCCCTGGCCACGAGGAGGGGGCCAAGCCCCGGACTTCGGGCCTCACACTCACACAGATGGCCGAACAGGTGAGCTACGTCATGAGATATTTCAAATTCGACCAGGGCTACGGGCGTGTCTACGCATTCGGTGTGGGAGCAGGGTGCAGCGTCCTCCTCAGGCACGTCACCTTCGACGTCAACCAGGGCCGCTTTGCGGGCATGATCCTCGTCAACGGGAGTGGGAGCAAAGCGGGGTGGCGTGAATGGGCCTGGAACAAGATGGTTCAGAACACCCTCTACATGCAGGGGTGGTCGGCGCGTGCGAAGAGCGCCTTCCTGCACCGCATGTTCACACGCGAGGCGATTGAGGACAACGAGGATCTTGTGGAGGAGTACTCCGCGGCGCTGACGAAGATGATTCCCAAGAATGTGATGCAGTTCATGGATGCATACAACAAGCGGGATGACTTCTCCGATGAGATCGACACCATCTCCTGCTTCGACGTGATTCAGTTCGCAGGGGGTGACAACGAGGACTTCTACTGGCATGTGAAAGAGCTGAACAAGATGTTCGAACTCGGCAAGTCCACTTTCCTCCGCATCGACGAATGCGCCATGCTCATGACAGAGGAGGGCCCCCACCACATCGCAAACCCTATCAAGTATTGGCTTGCAGGCAAGGGGTACGTCCAGAGTGCCCTCGACATCCGCATGAACCGCCACCCCGATGAGGACTAGAGGAGTCGGCAATGCAGTGCGATTGGTCGGGACGAAGGTGTGGTGTGTGTGTGGGTGGGATAAGGAGGTGGAGGGGGCGGCGGTGTATTCCCGTAGCATCTGTAAAAAAGAATATTGCGGCGGCAGCGACGCAAGGGTAAAATAAGCAAAAAAAAGAGAACAGCGAAACCAATGTAAAAAAAAATATTGCGCACGCCCACTGCCTGCGAGTTTCGTGCATCAAGGCCGGAGGATCGTCGATGCCAAAAGAGAATGAGACTAGCTTTGGCGCTCAGGGCGTGTGGGGTGGGGGGCGTGGGTGTCAATCGCATGGGTGCATCCCTGAGCCTCGCGTGGTTGTTGTCCCTCCATGTGGACAATTGATAGTTGGGTGGGGTGGGTTGAGTGTGTGTGAGTGAGTGTGGAAGGCGAAGTGCTCTCAGGGCGCGAGACGATCCTGCACACAAAAACAAAGCCCGCGTGCCTCACAGGGATTTTTTTGTGTGTAGAATCGTCAGCGCATCACAAAACAAAGTTGCAGAAAAAAGAGTAGTTGCAGCTGAGCGGGGCTGCCACTTCGTTTATTTTTTTTGGCACCCCCCCAGCCACGCCAAAATACCCGTGTGACCACACCCTTGGTAGGGTCGGGTAGGTGTGGTTCCACAAGCAGACCCCCGAGCAGCCCCTTTTCGTTGCATGCAGTTTAGAGCCGAAGGTGACCCCACCCCACCCCCCTGGGGCAGTGATTCAAGCGAACGGGCGAACGTTCACACGTTCGCAGGTTTCAGTTCAGGCGTGAAAATGCGAACGGCTTTTCAACGTTAGGCACACAGTGCTGCCTGCCGTCGCCCGTTCGTACTTTTAGTTCGAAAAGGCGAACGCATTCGCAGTTGTCACTGCCCTGGGGGGACCAGTGATTGCCTGCCCCCCTCCCCGGCCCAAGTGAAGGGGTGTCGCACACAGCACCGTGCTTCTATTTTTCTTCACTGTTTTACTTCACTGCCCCACCCCGCCCCCCTATTCTGGCCATTTCCTCTCTCCCATCCATATTGAGCGCAGCGGCGGCCGCAATGGTTCCTTTTAGATTAAGATATGATCCCCCCCGCCCGGCCCGCCCCGGTTTTTACGCGAGGGGTGGGGTGGGGTGGGTGTCGTCCTGCCGCTGCTGCCCCACCCCCCCCCCCCCCCCATAGGCCCCTGCATAGCCCCCGATTTTCTGTCACAAAACCAAATTTTGGCCATTTTTTCAATTTTTGGGTCCAAAATACCCCCCAAAACACCACCAAATGACTTTTGTGGGTCTCTCCCACCTGTTTCCCACCTTTCCACCCCAATTTTCCAGCTTTTTGGGGGGTTTTTCGGGTATTTTTGCCGGAAAAAGCTCCTAAAAAGGTCCTGGGCACGACCTTAAACTACCTAAGACCTAGGGAAGTCGTAAAACTCAACCCCACACCCCGAGGGCTCCCCCAGGCTGGTCCGCCTGGGCAACGGGGTCCCAGTGCATAGCACGGAGCACTGGGACAAAAGAGGGTCCGCCTTTTTCCGTCAACTCTGACATGGGGAGGGACAGCTGGAGCCACTGGCGGGGTGCTGTGTTGACTTCAGGGGGCTCCCAACGTGCTTCGGCACACCGGGTTCTTGGCCTGCGGCGGCATGGTAGTCGGTCAGAGAGGCCAGCGCTTGGTCGGGGACTACTCAGAGAGGGCGTGTGCGGACTTCAGGGGGCTCCCAACGTGCATCTGCACACCGGGTTCTTGGCCTGCGGACGTAGATTGCCTAAAGGTTTAGAAACCGGCCGAGCCCGTGGGGGTGACGAACGTACTGCCGGCCCGGGATTGTCAAGGTTCTTTCCCCAGATGGCTCACCAGTACCACCAAACCACACGGAGAGCAAAACCGCCGGGGAGGGGGTGGGGGAAGGTGGGAAGGGCGGCATGCCGAACTACAGCAAGGATGGCCAACAATGCGATCACTGCAAACAAGGCATGGGACACAAGAGGGAAAAAAAAAAAAGGCGGGATGACTTCGACACCGAGGAGTTGCCGTGTGGAGATAACGTCGTGATCGCAGGTGACCTGAACGCGCACCACCCAACATGGAGCGCGGCGAAGACACCGAACACCGTCGGGACCCAACTCAATGACTGGGCACAGGAACACGGCATGCGCATCTACAACACCCCTGAATCATCGACGCGCATAGTAGGCGAAAACGCTACATCACCCGATGTCGTCGTCGCGAGTGACTGGAACCCGGTGCAATGGAGGGTGCTGAACACCGGGAGCTCCGATCACCTGCCGATGGAATTCGACGTTCCCTGCGAGCACCTCACAGAACCGCAACACAGGGACACAACGAATACCAAACCGCTGTGGAACTGGAAGGAGGCGGACTGGGAAGCTTACTGCGCTGAGATGGAGCGGAGTGCTGACGGAGTAAGCGGGTGGAAGGATGCGACCACCGCGTACGCGCGATGGGCCCACACGCTGCTGGAGGTGGCGAAGCGCCACATCCCTAGACACCGCAGGCGGAAGCGGAAGCGTCGATGGTGCGACAAGAAGGTGCAAAAAGCGATCCGCGAGAGGGACACGGAGATCGGGCGCCAACAACGCACACCACCGGCGCAGCTCACGAAAGATGACGGCACAACCCTCACCCGCCTCAGGAGGGAAGTCACCAACCAAATCCGGCGAGCGAAGCGTGAGGTCTGGGAAGCCCGGGCAACTGACGCCTCGCGCACCAACGGGGCCTTCAACCTCCTGCGTGAGCTGGACGGCAGAGCGGACAAAGCCCAGCCGTACCCACTACTCGACGAGGGGGACCCCCTCACCACTGACAGACAGAAGGCCGACTGCCTCGGACGACTGTATGCGGCGACAAGCGGCGGCGGGGGGGTGGCCCACCCGGACGAGCCATTAAGTGCCCCACAACTCCCACCGGAAAGCGCGAAACCCCACCCCTCAGAGGCCCCCTTCACCAGGGCGGAGCTTGACATCATCATCCACTCGCTGGCCGACAAGAAGACGCCAGGCCCAGACGGTGTCCACAATGAGTTCCTCAAACACCTCGGCCCCAGGGCACGGGAGGGCCTGCTGCACATCTGCAACCTGTCGTGGGTGAGCGGCAGACTCCCGAAGGAATGGACACAAGCGACCCTCTTCCCGATCCACAAGCCGGGGAAACCCGCCTCCGACCCCAACTCCTACCGTCCAATCGCACTCACGAGCGGGGCGAGCAAAGTGATGGAACGGATGATCGCCAAGAGGCTCACACAGCTCATGGAGGACCCCACAGAGCCGATGCACAACCTCAACGACGTGCAGGCAGGCTTCCGTCGCCACAGGTCCGCGGTGGACAACGTGGCGATGCTCACACAGCTGGCACGGGATGCACTGGCAGAAGGCCGCAGCGCAATCCTGCTCACCGTGGACATGGAGAAGGCGTACGACACGGTGAGTCGAGATGCCATCCTCCGGCGCCTCAAAGAGATGAACACACCAGCACGATACCTTCGGTGGTTCACAAGTTACCTGGACAACCGAAGGGCGACTACGACAGTATGTGGTACACACGGGGATACCTACCACATGGCCGAGGGGGTGCCCCAGGGTACAGTGCTGTCCCCCCTCCTCTTCAACTGCGCCATGGCAGAGGTGGCGAATACCCTCAGCGCGCACTGCAAAGGGTATACCGCCATATATGCCGACGATCTGGCCATCCTCCTCACGGGGGACGATATCGATGACACAACAGCGAAGACCGAAACGGCACTCGGCCTCCTCGAGGAATGCCTCCCCCGACTTGGTTTCCGCCTGTCCCGCGACAAAACCTCCTTCCTCCCTTTCGTGTCACGGCGAGATGCGGAGGGCATACGGAAAACCGACCTCCCCCTCACCTACTCAGATGGGAGTCTGGTCAAGCGGGGTGACAGAACGAAGTACCTGGGGGTCCTCATCGACGAGACCTGCAGCATGACCGCGCACCTCGAGCAAGTCAAGATCACTTACCGACGCCGCCTAGCACTCCTACACATGCTGGCAGGACGAGACTGGGGCTGCGACGCGCACACACTGCGGCAGGTGTACCTAACATACGTGCTCCCCGCGGTAACCTATGCCATATGCGTATGGGGGATCGCACTCACCAACAAGGCCTTCGGCGAGCTGGAGACGATCCACCGCCGGGCTGCGCGGCTCATCACGGGCTGCGCCTTCACCACGGACACAGCGGAACTGCTGTGGGAGGCACACCTGCCGACCCTCGAAGAGAAGATGTACACCGAAGCGGCTACGGCGTACGAGCGGATTCGACGGGTTGGTGGGTCCCCGGGGTCAACGGCGATCCAAAAAGCGTCGCGCACCGCCGGCAGCACGTGGCTTCGTTTGGCTGAATCGGTGGTCAAACGCACCGCCATCTACACACGCAGCCCGGGGGCCCTGCCACAATCATATCCCACTACCCGGTGGCACCGTGGGAGTGGCAAGGGATGCTCGGGAACATCCAGATACACCCCGCCATCCCTGGCCTGAGCCGGAGCGACCCCGACCAGACCGACGCGGAGAGGTACGCTATGGCGCAGGTGATGCTGGCGGGACTCCCCCAGGCGGAGCTGCACGCCTACACGGACGGGTCGGTAAAGGAGGGAGTCGGAGGAGCGGGTGTTGTCCTCCTGGACCCTTCTACAACAGACATCGTCGACAAGCGCAGTGTCGGGGCGGGCCAGAGCTGCGTCTCTTACCAGGCGGAACTGGTAGCACTGCGGGAGGCGACTCAGATGATCGCAGCAAGGGGTGTAGCCCGCGTCGTGATTCTCACGGATAGCCAATCCGCCCTGCACGCGCTAGAAGCAGGGCCACACCGTGCCAAAGCGGAAACGCTTGTCGACGTCTGGCGCGGCCTGGCCACACTCACCAGCTCAGGCACGACTGTCACCTTGCAGTACGTGCCGGCCCACGTCGGGGTGGAGGGAAATGAACTGGCAGACTATCAGGCGGGTCTGCGGACGAACAACCACCAGCTGCAGACGGAGCCCATCACACTGCTGGCGGCGAAGGCGGCAGTGCGGAGGGTGACTGCGGAGCGGACGCCCCGGCCCGGCGAGAAAAGTCTGTACGCCTGGACGCCACCTAAATCGGCGGGGCCTACAGCGCGCCGGCCCGCGCTACACACACCGGCGCTGACCCGCCTCGGGGCCAGCACGATGCGACTGCTACGGACGCGCCGCCACTACCTCCTGTTCGACTACATGTCGAAAAACAGGGCACCGAAATGCCCCATGCACGGATGCACAGTGCAGAAAACGACGCTGAAGCACCTACTGCGAACCTGCCCGAAGCTTAAGGACCTACGGGAAAAACACCTGGACAACCTCTCCCCCCATGTCCTACTCCTCACCCGGCCCGTGACCACCCTGCGTTTCCTGATGGACGCAGGCCTGCTCCACGAGACCGAGACGGAGCTACTGACGAAACGGGGGAAGGGGTAGGGACCTCAACCGGGCGGGGCAAGGGGCGGGTTGGTCACAAATCACAGAACACGAATGAAAACAAAGTACGGGCCCTGTCCACGCACCCTGATGGGCGCGACAGACCAGGGGGAAACCAACGAACAGGACCTTTGCCATATCAGGTGAAGACGTCTCAACACAAAAACTTTGGCTTTTAATGGGGAGGTGTCTCCGTGTCGACGCACGGCAACCCACCCGCTCTGCGGGAAAAAACGGCACCACACAGGGCACTATCCCTGACCCGACCCCGGAAAGAAGCACACGAGTGAGCCAACGCTACAACGACGTAGCGCACAACGTGGGGGGACGGGAACGAAGTTTAAAAAAAAAAGCCCCTCCGTTAGGTCGCTTTTCTCCTGTATATCACCCAGGAAATTCACAAACCCACGTTTGAGTATGGATGGGATCTCAGCACCTAGTTCTGCTGCAAATTCCTGGAGTTCATTCCTCGTGAATAGATTCAGAATCCCTTCTTGGTGATTCTTGAGTCTGGCAACATTGAATTCTGCCTGACTGTCTGCCCGGGTGTCGGATCTCAGCTGCAGCTGAGTGTGCTTGTGCGAGCTCGTTTTCTCGTTCCAGAGTTTTGCCCTGCCATCGTCACCCTGCTGTTTGCCGCCTTCTCCCAGCCCCTGTTCGTCCTACAGACACACCGGTGTCACACATGGGTCTCTTCTGCGGGCACTGCACCTGATGCCATGTTCATTTCATAGTGTGTGCCCACTTTGCCTGTATATGCTAGGGGGGCTACTGTTACGCGACTGTGACTGGCCGTTTGCACATGTGGATATCACTGAAATATTCCGTAGTTTTGACCCGAACACAGGGTACTCCGCCCAATTTGGGCTCCCGGAATCAATTGCGACCGGAATTTTTTACTTTGGTGACGATTTTGGCTGATAGTTTGGGTGATTCATGCCCACCCTGGTCACACCCCCTAAAAGCAAGGGATTTGTGGGGTTATGGGGGGTCTCCCACGAGAAACCTCTTTCAGACCGCCTCTGGGCGTCACAAGGCCACCAAAACCACTAAAAACCACCCAGTAACCTACCTCAGGGGGTATCTGTGTGGTTGTGGGGTGTTTGGAGGCCTTCTCTGCCTTCTGGAGACCATATCTCGAACCGTGCCAAAACAGCTGAAAATTGGGGGGTTACTGTGACGCTACTGTGACGGTCCCGGAAATTCCCGAAAATTCTGGGAAAAAGCCGCATTTTTGACCCGAAAACAGGGTATTCCACCCATTTTGGTCTGCCGGAATCACTTCCGCGTGGAATTCTTCATTTTGGTGACGATTTTGGGTGATATTTCGGATATTTCGTGTAGATTTCAGCCCCCAAAAACAAGGGTTTTTTAGGGGAATTATCAAAATTTTCCACGAGAAACCTCTTTCAGACCGCCTCTGGGTGTCAGAAGGCCCCCCAAACCACTAAAAACCACTCAAGAACCTACCTCAGGGGGTATCTGTATGGTTTTGGGGTGTTCAGAGGCCTTCTCTGCCTTCTGGAAGCGATTTTTTTGACCGTTACAAATCAGCCCAATAGCGTTACAAAAGCGTTACACTTTTTCGGGGGTTTTTCAGGAAAAAACGCCAAATAATTCGAATGGATCGACTTTCTCGAGGGTGTCCGCTATTTTCTCGGGGTTTTTCAGTGATCCCCCACTGGATTTTTGGCCAGGTACGCCCATTTTGGTGGAGTTTTTGGCCCAAAATCGAAAAAATCGTGTTTGTGACAGCCCTAAACAGAGATTTAAAGGACCGTGCAGGGGCCTCCCCCCCACCCCACTCCTCGCTGTGTTCACCCATGCATATTCAGCGTTCTGAAGAAACCAAAGAAGGGGGGAGGGAGGGGGGGAGGGTTCTGAATGCGCTCAAAAGGTGGGGGGGGGTGGGGTTAAACCATAGAGAACGGTTGTGTGGTACGTGTCCGTGCATTTTTTTTGGTGGTATCGCCGGCATTTTTGTGCCGTCGAGCGAAGGGGAAGAGGGGAGGAGTGTGTGGGTGTGCGACACAAGGTTGTAGCATCGGGGTCTGCTCGGTGCGGCCTACACTCAAAAAGAATGTCGGCGTGTGTGGGTGTGTGCGTGGGTGTAGGCTGCAGTCGCTTATCACATGCAGTGGAGATAGTGTCGAAGAGCAGGAGGCGAGCGCTCTCCGGCGTATTGTTGGCTACTTCTGCAAAAAGTTTCGCGTGTCTGTGGGGGCGGTGTGCAACCCCCCCGTCTTTGGACTTAAAAACCCACACACCCCTCTTCTCTGTTTGGGGGTGGAGGGGGGGGGGGGGATGAAAGTGAGTTTGAAATCGTGGCTCTCTCTGCATTCTCTCCGCAAAGAGTGCGATTTTCTAAAAAAGAAAAAAAATGAAACCCATGATGCATGCGGCATGGGCGCTGGTCATATTTTTGCTTGCGGCTTGCAAGACCAAACCCCTTTGGGTGTGGGCCGCATTCCGGAAGCAGGCTTTTCATTTATTTAGCACATGCGACGCATGTATGTGCGAGGAGTGTTTGCGATGACCCCCTGATTCCTTCTCTTTTTTGCAGGAGATCCCCGGAAGGCGCTGCTCAGCCAGGCTGCGTATATATCTCAAGGCCCCCCCCACCCCACTCCTCGCTGTGTTCACCCATGCATATTCAGCGTTCTGAAGAAACCAAAGAAGGGGGGAGGGAGGGGGGGAGGGTTCTGAATGCGCTCAAAAGGTGGGGGGGGGTGGGGTTAAACCATAGAGAACGGTTGTGTGGTACGTGTCCGTGCATTTTTTTTGGTGGTATCGCCGGCATTTTTGTGCCGTCGAGCGAAGGGGAAGAGGGGAGGAGTGTGTGGGTGTGCGACACAAGGTTGTAGCATCGGGGTCTGCTCGGTGCGGCCTACACTCAAAAAGAATGTCGGCGTGTGTGGGTGTGTGCGTGGGTGTAGGCTGCAGTCGCTTATCACATGCAGTGGAGATAGTGTCGAAGAGCAGGAGGCGAGCGCTCTCCGGCGTATTGTTGGCTACTTCTGCAAAAAGTTTCGCGTGTCTGTGGGGGCGGTGTGCAACCCCCCCGTCTTTGGACTTAAAAACCCACACACCCCTCTTCTCTGTTTGGGGGTGGAGGGGGGGGGGGGATGAAAGTGAGTTTGAAATCGTGGCTCTCTCTGCATTCTCTCCGCAAAGAGTGCGATTTTCTAAAAAAGAAAAAAAATGAAACCCATGATGCATGCGGCATGGGCGCTGGTCATATTTTTGCTTGCGGCTTGCAAGACCAAACCCCTTTGGGTGTGGGCCGCATTCCGGAAGCAGGCTTTTCATTTATTTAGCACATGCGACGCATGTATGTGCGAGGAGTGTTTGCGATGACCCCCTGATTCCTTCTCTTTTTTGCAGGAGATCCCCGGAAGGCGCTGCTCAGCCAGGCTGCGTATATATCTCAAGGCCCTTCTCAAGCCCCTGCCCTTTGCCTCTGCCCCCCACCCCCTCCATCCCTTGAATGCAGCAAGCTGGATGAGCGGATGACCCCATTGGGGCGTTTGCTGGTATCTATTCCAACGCCACCCAACACAGCACACCCCGCCCCTGCAGCCAGCGGGCCCTCGCCCACACCGGCAGAACAGGCGGCAATGGACAAGTCGCTCGATGAGATGATCGTGGAGACGGGTGGGTCCGTGGAGGACGGGGCACGCCCTGCGTACGGCGGGGGGAAGAAGGGGAAGCGCGGGTCCGATTCGTTCGGGGGGCAGCGGTACGAGCCGTACCCCACGCAGAAGGGTGGGAAGGGGAGGAAGGGCGGCAAGGGGAAGAAGGGTGCGTTCGGCGTCCGGTGGCAGCCGGATGTCAACGAGCCGTGGCTTCACGACAAGTTTGACGACGGGACGGGGGCAAAGCAGTTCTACAAAGAGACGGCAGCCAGCACGCAGCAGGACATGCTGGAGTGCAAGGTGCACATGTCGAACGTGCCCTGGGACTGGCAGGAGGGGGACCTGAAAGAAGTCTTCTCCACAGTGGTGCCTGTGAAGCGGATTTCCATCTACTACGACAACGCAGGCCGGAACAGCGGGGCTGGCATGGCGACCTTCAACACCCCCGAAGAAGCTGCTAAGGCGATTGCAGAGCTCAACGGTGCGAAGCTTGGTGCGAAAGAGCTTTCGCTGAAGCCTGCAAAAGCAAGGTATGCAAGGGTGGTTGGGTCGACGTCTCGTCTGCTGTCGTACGCTTGCCACCAGAAACGTAGGCGTCGTTGCGTCCCCATCGTGTCGGGAAGAAGACACCACAAGCAAGTAACACCGTCAACGCGCGCGAGAGGTTCGCGTCCTTCGTCTCTAGGCGAAGCGCGTTCGTCCTGTCGTAGTCTACACCGTTTTCGATTCCCGAGAACGAGGGACGGTGTTTCGCCAGCGCCCTTCCAGCCTCAGACTGTCGCGCAGCGCATGGTTCCGGGAGGATCGTGGCTCACCAGCGGGAAACTGTGGTTTAGTGCACTTCTGAAGAGAAGAGAAAAGCCGAAGGGAATTCGTCGATTGCAAGTCTAGAACACCCCACCGTGCGCCTGTTGCGTTTTTCGCGTCCTCGATGTTCATAGGTTTTGCAAGTTCAGAAAGTATGGCAGTGTGCTCCTCATCGAGGTGCCGAAAAAGAGAGAAAGCCGGTCCCTTCGCATCATGCAAAGCTGGCGTCACGAAATGGGCTTTCTGTGAGGAAAGCGGTGTCTGAAAAGAGACGACTTCGAATCACGGATCTCACAGATGCAACAACGATGAGCGGTCCCCCCGCACCCCTCCACCTTGACCATTGATCAAGGTGATCTCCCGTGATCTTCCCAATCCTCACGGGTGCAGCCATCATCACGACGAAGTTTCCTGCGGCAGGTGGGGGATGTCCAAGAGGGAACTTTTATTGTACGCCTTAAATTCCCCCTTCTTCAAATCCACAACGGTGATGGACCTCGCAAAGAGGTTTTTATTGGGGAGGAGACTGCCGAGGGAAAGACGTGTTCGATTATTACAACCCTGAAAAAGGTTCCTTGGGGAATACCCATCAGAATATAAAACCCCGACGAGGGTGCGTCAGAGTGTGCAGCTCCTGCGGTGTAGGCGGCCTTTTCAAGAAAATCAAAGGCACCCACGAACCCGCCGCCCAGCCGTTCCAATGTATCGGTGCATTCGCATCAGTATCACATATTCTATGGATCCTGTGGTGTGACTCAGTGGCCTCTCGTGAGCCACTGTGTGAAATGGTGTTCGCCCCCAACCCCCCCCCACCCCGCAACTGCAGTACGCTCCAGACCAGCCGCCGCACCTCCGGCTTCGGCGAAGCAGTGTCGAGATTCCACCCCGATCGGGAAGTGCGCATCCGTATCCCAGGCCAGAAGTATGCCCAGTCAGCGTTGGCCCTCCGCATTTTTTGTGCAGCTAGGTGGATCCCATCCCGCCCTGCCGGCGTGTGGCAGACCCTGTGACACCCACCACCTTTATTCCTCAGGGCTGCGGAGACGGCTGCAAAAACAGTGTCGTCGAAGGATGCGCTGGACCAGCAGCTGCTGGCATTTGTGGGACAGGCGGGTGACGCGAAGCCTGAGCCGGTGCAGCAGGAGCTGCAAGAGCAGCAGCAGGTGGAAGGGCAGCAGCAGCAGCAGCAGCAGCAGCAGCAGGAAGGGGACTCAGCAGCGGCACCCGCTCCTGCTGCCGCCGACAGCACGATGGGCGAGAGCTGAACACCCCGGCCAGCCCGTTCAGAATCTAGTGGACCCGCAGTGCAAGAAGTGGGGTCATGCTGCTGCAAGCATGGAGGGTGGGTGCCTTTTGTCTAACCCGACCCGCTGTCCCCTCACCCCCTTCCCCTCCCGCCCCCGGCCCCCTTGCTGCAACTGCCACGTGCCGCGTCGGTTGTGGACTTGGGTGAGATGGCAGTTCAGATTGTCATCAGTCCCGCTGAGTGGGGTGGGGTGGGGGGGACACGCGCGAGTCGAGGGGGGTGCAGCTTCAGCAGCTTCTGCGAAGGCCAGCCTCGCACACATACACATTTATGTGAATCTTTTGTTGCAGTGTCGGGCACACGGGGCGGTCTGCTCTTGACGTGGTCTCCACACACACAAACGCCGCACGGTGCGCTGTCTCCTCCCCCGCCTCCCCCCCATAGCCTCAGGCCTGGCCATGCTTTGTATTTCTAGGCCTCGCTTCTGTTCAAGGGATGAAGCCGGGGGTGGCAGAAAAAATACCACAGGGACAACTGGCTTGTGGCAGCCAAGCGTTCACAACGTGCTTCTGATGAGGTGTCGCGCTCGGCAGACACCGCCTGAAAAACTGGTTTAACAACCCACACTGCTCACACACCCTCTCCCCCCCCCCCCCCCCCCCCCTCCTTCAACAACACACACCCAGTGCAGGCAACTCGGAGGCGGAGGCACTACCCCCCCCCCCCCCCCCCCACAACCTCACTCCCTCCGATACACGCTACACACACACACACCCCTCTGGAAAGGAGGGGGTGCGAGGGTGTGTGTGTGGCATCAGGGAGGGCCTCGCTCGGGTTCGTCTCTGGTGCCACCCCCCCCCCCCCCTACACTAAAACAGACGCGGGGGGGGGGGGTTTAACCTCAGAATGGGTGGCGCGCGGCAGATCGCGGCAGAGGAGCTGAAGCAGCACCGCACCCCTGGGGACCTGTGGGTTGCTCTGAAAGGGGATGTCTACGACGTGACGCAGTTTGCGGCAGAGCACCCTGGTGGCGACGTGCTTATTAACGGGGTTGGGGGGCGCGACGGCACAGCCGACTTCCTCGGGATGCACCCTGCCTCCTATCTTGGGGAATACCTCGGGGCACCGATCGGCAAGCTCGTCGAGGCGGAGGCGGAGCCTGTGCCTGCGGCCCAACCTGCGGCCACCACCTCCAATCCCCCGCTTCCGGAAGCTGGAGCGGAGGGGGGGCAGGGGAAGGCTGCGCCCACCCCAGCCCCCCAGGCGCCTGCTGCTGCCCCCGCTGCAGAGGCGGTGCCGCCCGCTCTGAAAGTCAGCTCGCCGCCGTCCCCTTCCCGCTCCCAGGCAGGCTCACCCTCCCTCGGGTCTCGGAGGGCTGACAACCAGGGGTGGTTTAAGGTCCCGAGGTTCGCGCCGCAGCCGCCGGGCCCCCCGCCGGCGGGGTTTGCGTTCCGACTCACCCTGCAGAGGCGGAAGCAGATCTCGGAGAACACCGTGAATCTGCACTTCAAGGCGGACTGCGCGGTCACCCTCACGCCTGGGCAGCACATCTACCTGATGAAGGATGGGGTGACCCGACCCTACACCCCCATCTCGCTGGTTGCGGACCGGAATGGGGGGTCTGACATCGTGTTTGTCATCAAATTCTACCCCGACGGTGCGATGAGCCGGGCCCTGGATGCGGTGCAGAAGGGGGACATCATCGCAGGGGAGGTCCGCCCCTTTACGAAATTCCGTTACCTCGACTGCGGGTGGTATGTCGTCGGGGCGGACCAGTCGGCGGTGCCGCGGCACGCACGTTGCATCGGGATGGTTGCCGGAGGGACGGGGATCACCCCCATGTTCTCCGTGCTGAAGGCAATCCTCGGCAACCCCTACGACACAACCGTTATCTACCTCCTCTTCGCCAACCAGACACCAGACGACGTGCTGATGCGCGGGGGGCTTGAGACTCTCCAACGCGACTTCCCCGACAGGTTCCACATATGGTTCACTGTGGACCGGTGTGCCCAGAAGGACATCCCCTCCTGGCAGTACTCCCTGGGCTACATCACGCCGCGTATGCTCCGGTTTCTTCCTAGAGGCCCAGAGGACCTGTGCCTGTTGTGTGGGCCGCCACCCATGACTGGGGCTGTTGAGAAGTCCCTCAATGCCGACCCTGCGTTTGCGGCGCCGATTGTCAAGTTTTGAAGAGGGAAAAGAAAAGTAAGGCGCGGGAGTGGGGGGAGGGGGGGGGGTGTGGGGGAAACAGTGGTGCTGGAGTGGGAATGTCTCCCCTCCCACCAAGAGCAACCCTCACCCCCAACGACGTGTCAGTAGAGATTGCATCAAGAGCAGCGGGTGTGGCGCTCTGTGGTGTGGTTCTCGGCTCTGCTCCCCCAACAGAGATGTTTTACGTGCCCCTGGGGGGGGACAGGGGGGAATCTCCTCCCCCGCAGGTGGCCTTTCTTCACTTCACCACCACCCCCCACCCCCCACCCCCCCCTCCCCCACCGTGCCCCAGGGCCTGCGAGAAGAGACCCCTGAGTTACTCTGCGATTCAACGATCCGGAAAGGAACCCCGCACCACTCTGTGCGTTCCCCCCAAGAGGGACCCCTCCGAGAGCAGTGGTGGCTGCGTACGCGTACGCAGCGCGGTTTTCAGAAAGTGCGTACGGCATACGCGTACGCGTACGCGTACCGTACGGCCATACGCTGCCACCACTGCCCTAGAGGCGGGATTTTCAGGGGATTTTCGGGAGGGAGGGGGGTGGCCCGGGTGGGGTGTGTGTGTGTGGGTGGGAAGGCGTTGGGGAGATCCCCCCCCCCCCCCCCCGCATCAGCCAACTGAAAGGGTGATCGGGTTTTGCGTTCCTCGTATTTTTCGGTGGCATTTGAACGAAATATTTTAGGTGTGTCCGTATGGGCCGTGATGAGTGGGGTTGCACAATACGGAGGGCACGGAGGGAGGGGTGTTGGGGTGCACGGCAGAGGCGTCGTGCCGAGGTATCGCAAGTGTGTATCTGTTAGAGCGCGGGGTGTGTTGGGGCAGTCAGGATTGCACCTGGCTCTTCAGAGCTGCCTCGGGGCGGGATGCCCTTCGTTAACCCACTAGCGGGTTGATGCGGCAGAGACGCGGCAGGGGGGAACGAAAGAGAGAGAAAGACGTGGCATGGTGGTGCGACAAACTTGAGGGAGACTTCCTTGCATAGAACACCACATCCCACATCCCACACACACCCCCACCTGCCCTGGAATTATACTTCTTCGGAGGAACATCTCCAACCATAGCTGCCCGGCACCACGTCTCATCACACATCTGCATCGCATCCATATCCAAACGCCCCCCCTCAGGCCGCGCACCCTGCATGTCCGCAGTACACATCGATGCGGAGCGCTTCCGACGCTTCGAAAGCGTGCTGCATGGTGCCACTCTGGGAGCCGGGGCGGGGTCGGGCCACCACCACACCCCCGCCGGCCTGAACTCCACAGCCGACACCGCCTCCTCCTCCTCCGACCGGTGGGGCGTGCGGCGGCGCGAGCTCCCTGTCAGCGGCATCCAGGCGTGGGGCTTCCCACGCGACACACACCAAAACAACCACCACCGCGCGCCACCCGACCCCCTGTGGCAGCAGCAGCAGCAGCAGCAGCAACACCCCCGCCCCGAGTCGATCCAACTCGACAGCCGCTCAGCCGCATGGGGCCTGCGGAGCTCTCTGTTCGACCCACTCCCTGGGACGAGCCCTGCATTCACCGACGTCGCTTCGCCTCGCGTCTCCCCGGTTCGCCCCGCGCATGCCACCCACCAACGCACCGCTGCCACCGCCACCACCGCAACGTCTGCGCCGACACCACACCTCCCCGCCGCCCCATCCCACCTGCAGGCACCCGGGGCTGCTGTGGTGCAGCAGGGCGTGCGGCGGCACCCCGCCTCCCCGCCGCACACGCCGCGCAGCGCTGCGTCATCGCCGCGCGCCTCGCCCATCAGGGCGTCCGACGCTGCGGCGGTGCTGCGCGGCAAGGTGGGCAGCCTCATCACCACGCTGGACCAGGTCAGGGCAACCGCAGAGGCGCACATCACCCCGCCACGCCGCCCGCCTGCCGGCGGGCGCGAGGTGACCTGCCCGAGATGTTGCTTCGCTTGGGTGGACCGCCTGGCCCCCGCCACGCGGGAGGGCAGCTGCAGCGGCGTTGGCAGCGCAGAGCGGGTGAGGCTGTCGCCGCCAGCCCCGGGGCGTGGCGGGAGCGGTGGCGGCGGCGGCGTGCTGCGGGAGGGCATGTCGCCCCCTCGGAGCGTGGCGCGCGACAGGGCAGCGGAGGCGATCCCCGCAGCCGTGGCTGCGGCGGTGCCGCAGCGCCAGCCCATACACATGGCCCTGGCTGCTCCGGGCGCGCCGCGGCCTGGCGGGTCGTTCGACGTGATCCCCCTGCGGGAGAGCCCCCTGTGCCTCTCGCCGCTGTCGGCGCGGCAGATGGACACCTCGGTGTCGCGTGTCGCCTGCACGCCCCCATCGTGTGCGGTGCCAGCCACACCGCTTGTGGGGGCAGGCAGGCAGAGGACGCCACCCAGGGCAGGCAGGCAGCACTGCCTGATGAGCCCGCAGCGCGGCCCCCCGACAAATGCGGTATGGTTGCGTGGTGGGGTGGGTGGGTGGGTGGGGTGGTCCATCTTTTTCTATGATGCTCTTTTCCCTTCTCGCGTTACACCGCGCCGCACATCCCCCCTTTTGCTTCTGCAGGTGTCGTCGGCGATTGTGGCGGGTGATAACTTCTTCCCTTCGGAGTCTGCTCCGGTTTCACATTACCAGGATAATGCGCGGCAGCCCGACACGCTGCATACCGACAGCAGCACAACCCTTGCGTCGGACGCCCCCAGCGCTGCAGCAGTGCTCTCCCTCTTGGGACGCAGCGCTGTCGTGAGGGAGGCAGGGGGCGCGCCAACCCCGCTGGCGGGGTTCACCGTCACGCCGTACAGCGACACAGCCTCGGCAGGCCCGCCTGCGGAGGGCGACGGTGCGAAGCACCACTCCGACACGGTGGATGTGTCCTCCCATCAGCCCTCCTCCCAGCCCGACCACATCAGGCGAGGCGCCTCGCGCGACGCATACAGCTTCCGCTCCATATCCCCCGCAGAGCACAGCGAGGCGATGCCTGACGACTGCGATGTGCATTTCCCTATCTCGCCGCTCGAGGCTGCCGCGCCGCCCGTCAACAGTCGCATGCGTGACACGTGACATGTCATCGGCGTGCCCCAATGCGGAGGGGGGCCCCTTGAGCCTGAATGAAGGGGAGGGTGGGGGGTAGGGGGGGGGGGGGGAGGAGCGAGAGGGTTGCGGGCATTCTTGTGGCAGGGCATACTCATGTTGAGACCATACGAGGGGGGGGGGGGCCCTCGCTACCAGTCACAGGTCGTCACAGCTCGTCAGTCAGTGAGGGGAAGTGGGCCGTGGTTCACTTCTTCTCACTCAGTCATACCTGGGTGGCGAGTGCTCCCGAGAGATAGGGGGAAGCCGCGTTTGGGAATGGTGTCAACTGCAGCGCTGGTTTATCGCGTGGCTAGTAGGCGAGTGGCCTTTTGCTTTTCCCCATCTTTTCTTTTCCTTCCCCCCCCCCCCTTTTCCATCAACCCCCCCCCCTTTTCCCGGGTTTTGGCGCACAAAACAACGCCTTTTATCTTCATCCGCTATAATTACATACCCCACCGCCCGACCGTGCCGCAGAGCCCTGCGGCTTCTGTACTCTAGATGCGCTTCTCCGCTGCTGAGGGGATAGATGTGGGTGGGGGCGGGTTAGGGGGTGTCCACAGTCCATACACTGGCAGTGTGTGCGAGCCTGCCGCAGAGAGTGGCGGGTCTTCAAATGAGGGTGTGTGTGTGTAGAGAGGAGAGGGGGTAACCTGATCGATGCTCCCCCCCCACCTTAGATATTCCTGGAGGGGGTGGTATTTTAAGATAGCAGAAAAATGGCCTCTGTGCGGCGATGCCAGGGCGACACGCTACCATCCCACCCCCACCCCACCCCACTTTCACTCTCTTGTTTCTCTCCAGCCACAGCCAGCATTTGCCTCTGTGTTGTGGCAATCAAGGGGGTTTCTTGCGGCATCACGCACTGCGAACAATGCAGCGACACCCACCACCACCCATGTCAGGCAGGCACGTTGTTCCACGTTGAGGCGTGTACACAACAGCCGCCATACCTGCAATGGCATCCCAGGAAGTGCCGTTGGTGGGGTTTGCGTATGGCTCGCAGACAGGCAACGCGGAGGTATGCCTGCATGGATAGGGGCTGTGGGTGTGGGGGGTGGGGGTGTGCGGTGGTAGGGGGGTCGGGGTAGGGAGGGTGCAGCGAGGATGTGTCTCTGTGGGGTGGCGGCTCTGCTAATGCAATACCACATCGCTGCGCAGAGCATATGCAAGCAGATGTTTGCTGATGCGAGGCAACGAAGCCTGTGCCGACCCGACAGCGAGTGCCTCACACTGAATCAGCTGTACGACAAAGGGATGACGACGTTTCCGGTGCTGGTGGTATGAAGCCTCTTTTTTTACCACAACAGGGAACCTGTCAGTGTCAAAAAGATAGTAGGCAGCGCTTGGGCAACAAATTCAACCTCCTCATCAGGTAGCGGAGTTGCGTTTGTTTTGCCCGGATTTGGCGCACAAAACAACAGCCTTGTCTTTTTTTACCCCGCATCATTCTTGCCCTTTGTTTGTGCAGACCTGCGTGTATGGGTGTCCATACGTGCACTGCCAACAGCCTTTTTTTACCGTGGCCTGGGGCAGAATTATCGCAACAAATCAGCGAAGCGTGTTTTGACACCACAACCCACACACCCACCACCCTCGCCCGCAGATTGTCGTGTCGACAACAGGGGATGGCGGCCCTCCGGACAACGCACGCAAATTCTCACGGCATGTCCTCAAACGAGGGAGCGTATCTGCCGGGGCAATGGAGGGCGTGCGCTTCAGCGTGCTGTGCCTGGGGGACCAGAACTACGAATGCTTCTGCGGGTTTGGCAGGGATGTCGACGTCAAGCTGGGCGAGCTCGGCGGTCTCCGCTTCATGGAGCGCGGCGAGGCCGACGACGGGGTGGGCCTGGAGCTGGTGGTGGAGCCGTGGCGCCAGAAGCTGCTTGCGGACACCCTCCCCCAGGCAATGCAGTGCGAGGGCATCTCCTACGCACACACCACTGCGGGTGCGGTGTCCACCCCGATGTCACCCCAAACCCGCAGCTCCACCCAGCGCTGCTACACCACCACTGTGCGCGAGGGCAAGCTGGCAGACTTCGTGCATTTCCAGAAGACCATCTACCCCGAGGTGGTCCGCGGCCTGCGTGCGCACGGCGTGTCGTCCCTCGCCCTCTTCGTGGTGCCTGGGTCGCACCAGGTGCTGATGACGGCCACCCTTGTGGCTGACTTCGACCTCCTCTCTCTTTTCGCTCCCGGCTCCGCCTACCTCCGTGACGCCAAGTGTGCCGAGTGGGAGCAGCTGGGCAGCGCACCATTTCACACCGGCTGGACCCAGTGCAAACAGTTCCACTCGTCCGACGTTGAATGGAACACTGCATTGGGTTTCTCTGCCTAGCGAGTGTGGCGGGGTTGAGTTGGGGCGATGCCCTACCTGACCCGCCTTGGTGGTGGTGCTGGAGAAAGGCCGAGGCGCCTTGGTGAGACCGCAATGAAAATGAAAAAAAACAAATAAAAATATTTTTTGCGGGTTTTCTCCCCTCCACACGCGCGCAGGTGAACTGTTTTCTTTTGTTGTGTTATTTGTGTAGAAACCACCTGCCCTTGATATGATCTCAACTGTCCCTGCGGCGGTACCTCCACTGTCCCCACACGAATGATCAGAATCATGTCACAACCTTGTCCCATACGTGTGCGTCTCATGGCGAGGTGCGCATCGGTGCGTCTGTCCATCGATGCAGCCCTCCGCACCGTGACGACGTGCGGAACGCCCCCTCTTTTTTTTTTATTCCCATCGATAACTCGGCGAGGCTCCCCTCAACCGGGAACATGCTTCAACGTGCCTCCCCTTTCCTTCTTCGAGATCTTGCGACCCCCCTCCCACCCCCACCCCGCGCCACTTCGCCAGACCGGGGGAGTGTTGTGGCCAAAGAGTGGGGTGGGGGGGTTTTTGCGTTACAACAAAACCAGTTCGTCGAGAAGGGCGTTGGTTTTTGTTGCCACGTTATGCTGTCATTTCAAGGTCCGTCGGGGAGGCACGTATGGATTCCCGGGTGGGGTGGGGTGGGGGTGTGCGTAGGTGGTGACTGAACTAGCCACGATAGAAGCTAAGAACCCAACGAAGGAATGAACCATGTGAACCGATATACTCCGTGAGCGGGTGCGTTGCATTTGCTGGTCTGGGTTGATGTGCCGCCTCGATGCTCACCGGAGCCTATGCATCCGATAGCGCCCTTGTGCGAGTTTCCACAACAGCAGGCCAGTGAGGAGCCCAAGGTAGGACCGCTGACGTCTTTGCTTGTGAGGGAGAGGACGTCACCCCGCCCCCGCCCCGCCCTGTGTTTGTTGCGAGGCTGCCGTACGGCTTGCAAGGGGGTGTCTGGAAGGGGGTTCTGTTTCTGGTGCGATGATGACACAACGGCAGACCCGGCCGCAGCAGGGCTCCGCAGAAGGCAGGCGCCACGCCGCCTTTTGGCAAAGTCCCTCAGTGCACGGGTGCCGCCCCGCCCCCTCGCAAGGAGGGCTGCCGTGAGGCAGTGCCGCTGCCCTCGTGGCGGTGTGCAAGGCGTCAGGGCGGCACCTCCTGCATCACAGTCATGGAGCCTGCAACGCTGCGGTGTTGCAACCTCAAGAGGGCTTGTTTGCTGCGTGCCGTGGGTTGCCTGAGAACTGAACTGAGCACCGTATTCATTCAGATGCACACAATCTGTGCATGATCAAACTCACACTGATACGCATCAAGCCGTGATGCCGACACGTGTCGACACCCGAAGTGTCCTGTTCATTCCTCAGCACACAACCACATCTCAACACCTCACCACAACACAACACACACGACGGGGGCTATCCCACCTGTGATGATCAAACAGTTGATACACACCTACCGTCACAGACACCGATACAACCGAAACCGCACACATTGTGCCGTGCTGCTGCAGCGTGCATCCCGTGCAGGGCAGCACCGCTGCGGCACATCAGCCGCAAGACGGCATCCCTTTGGTGCGATGATGACACAACGGCAGGCCCGGCCGCAGCAGGGCTCCGCAGAAGGCAGGCGCCACGCCGCCTTTTGGCAAAGTCCCTCAGTGCACGGGTGCCGCCCCGCCCCCTCGCAAGGAGGGCTGCCGTGAGGCAGTGCCGCTGCCCTCGTGGCGGTGTGCAAGGCGTCAGGGCGGCACCTCCTGCATCACAGTCATGGAGCCTGCAACGCTGCGGTGTTGCAACCTCAAGAGGGCTTGTTTGCTGCGTGCCGCGGGCTGCCTGAGAACTGAACTGAGCACCGATTTAATTCAGATGCACACAACCACATCTTGACACACCTTGTCACACCACAGCTCGCACGACAGCCGAAACCGCACACATGATGACATTATCTAACCTTTGTTTCAAGACGGGGCTTACCAAACTTGGGTTGATTATTCATTAGATACGCCTGACCTGTGCAACACCCCTCTGTCACGCCGTACCGCTGCAGTGTGCATCCCCGTCCCTCAGTTGGGTTTGAACCGAACGAGGATTGTGTGTGCTGCAACCCATACCCCCCTCCCCCCCCTCTGTCACCAGTCAGCAAGACCGCCACACAGCACCCACTGCCCCAACAGAAACCCCCCACCCACACACACCACCCCCACCACAGGGCCAAATCCCTAACCGCCAGGGCGTTCGGCGGCGGGTCGGAGGCGAATCATACACAGCCAAATGGTGCGGAAACGCAAGCCGAAGAAGCCGTCTGGGGCAGCCCAGGCAGGCTCCGGGCCCTGTGTTCCCTCCGCAACGCCTCTCTTCCTCAAGGAGGCGACAGAGGGCTGCTATGTGGTGGACAAGACGCGCCGCAAGGCACAGCAGTGGTGGCTCGGGTTTGACGAGCTCCCTCCGGGTCTCGACCCCGCCGAGGTCCCGGAGATTGGGCTGGACCCCTCCAGCGGGGTCCTCTCTGCGGTTAACATCAACGGCTCCGAGAGATCTTTCACCATCTCTGTCCGTGGCAGCTCCGCGCAGGGGGTCGTGGGAAACCGCGACGCGCCTCTGCCCTGCGGCACCCACCGTGACGAGGAGGGTGTGGAGCACCCCTGCATCACCTTCATCGCCGTCGTGCCGGCGTGCTCCATCCTCGACCTTTGCTTCCTCCCCACCGCCTCCCTCGATGGGGTAGACATCGACTCCGATGTGCAGCAGGTGACGCGCCACACCGCCCCGGACCGCCTGCCCCACCCCCACCACGCGAGTCTCGGGTTCCCTCTGGAGGGGGGGCCCTTCCTGTGCACGCAGGGTTTTGGCGCCCCGTTCACCCACCACTTTGCGGGGAATTTCCATTCGGTTGACTTCCGCTGCCCCGTGGGGACTCCGGTCCTCTCAGTCGGGCCGGGCACCGTTCTGAAGGTGGCAGATTCAAACAAGGTGTCGGGGGTGCACGTCTCAAGCCTGTTTAAGTGGAACAGTGTGACGATCGCCCTCGACTGCGGTGGTGTTGCGGAGTACGTCCACCTCCAGCACGGCTCCGCCTCGGTGGCACCCGGCGATGCCGTGTCGGAGGGGCAGACCATTGCGCTGAGCGGCGACATTGGGTTCTCCCCGGAGCCCCACCTCCACTTCCAGCTCCTCCAGTCCCCAGAGGACACGGCAGAATCGGTTCCATTCGCATTCGCCACGCGCAGCGCCGCGGGGGAAGGAACGGATGACGGGGGGGCGTGTGGTGACGCCCCACAGCTCCCGCCTGTTGCCAGCCCCTCTACGGACCCGCCAATCACTCCCGAGGGGGTGGGCTGCGTACCCCTCTGCGGGAGATGGTATTCTGCGCACGGCGAGGTGCCCCCTCCCAGCGCCGAGGAAGGGGATGATATGGGGGAGAAAGGGAAGGGTGGGACGCCAACCCCTCAAGGGCCCCCTCTTCCTGCGGCGTGACGCGCACAGAGGGGGGGTTGTGTTGTGTTGTGTTGTGTTGTGTTGTTGTTGATTCTCAGGAGGTGGGGGGATGGGGGGAGGGGGGAGGGAGGGGGGGCGATTGCATGTGCTGTGTTGTGTGCGTGCAAGCTCTCAGAGGGGGGGGGTAGGGCATGTAGAGGTGTGCCGTGGTGTGGCTTGGTCTCAGCAGCCCCCGTTACCCCCGCCCACCCTCCCCGTCCCGCCAGCCTTGTTGGTTTTGCCGCATGGGGATTTTGGTGGGTTCCATGTTGGTTTGGTGCCAGCGTGCTGTGTGCTGTTGCCACCCTCATTTGGTGTGGTCCGGAAACTGCTGTCTTGCGAGACGGACGCGCCGGTCGAGGCGGTGGTGGAGGCGACGCCGCCTGTGGTGCCGGTGGCTGGTGGGCTTCCTCCGGCAGCCCAGCCACGAGCTGCAGTCAGTCGTGATGTGCCTGTCTTGCACAGCAGGTGCCGGCACCTGTGCAACCGAGTCGGTGAGCACATACTAGCAAATCAGGCACGCCTCCCATGTGCCCCAGGTTCTCCGAGAGCACCTTCGCCCACGCCATCTTGTACTTTGGCATCGAAGGCTTCAGCGACGGCTTCAAAGCCGGCTTGTCCGCCGCCTTCACTGCGGCCTTCGTTGGCGCCTTCATTCCCGCGCTGCGGCCTTTTTAGGCACAGCTCCGGGCGCCTGTGGTGGGCAGGGCCTCCCAAGATCGGGTGGCGCCCTGGGTATCGGGCCTGAGGCCCCAGCCCCAGGGCTACACATCCGATCTTGGGTGGTGTGCAGTGGTGCGGTGTGTTGATCCCCCGTGCTTAACCAACCTATGTACAACGCTGCAGACGCGTCTGCAGCAGATCGGCAGACGTGCCGACGTCTGCAGACGCAGACGTCTGCACGTCTGCAAACAGCACTGTCCCGACGGGGTGTAACACCACTTAGCCATATCCCCCTCCCTCTCTCCCTCTCCCTCTTCCCTCTACCGCAGCCACCCTGCCTCTCAGAATAAAAATCTACAACATGTCGAAGATCATCTACACCCACACCGACGAGGCTCCGGCCCTCGCGACGTACTCGCTGCTGCCGATCGTCGAGTCGTTCACGAAGGTGTGCGGCGTGGCGGTCGAGACGCGCGACATCTCGCTGAGCGGGCGTATCCTGGCGAACTTCCCGGACCACCTGACCGAGGAGCAGCGCATCAGCGACGCGCTGGCCGAGCTGGGCGAGCTGGCCAAGACGCCGAATGCGAACATCATCAAGCTGCCCAACATCTCGGCATCGATCCCGCAGCTGCACGACGCGATCGAGGAGCTCCGTGCCCACGGGTACAACGTGCCGGTGTACCCGGCGGAGCCGAAGACGCCCGAGGAGCAGGCGATCAAGGCGAAGTACGCGAAGGTGCTCGGGTCGGCCGTGAACCCGGTGCTGCGCGAGGGGAACTCTGACCGCCGCGTCGCGGACGCCGTCAAGGAGTACGCCAAGAAGCACCCGCACTCGATGGGCGCGTGGTCGCCGGACAGCAAGACGCACGTCTCGCACATGTCGGAGGGCGACTTCTACGGCAGCGAGCAGTCCCACGTCTCTGAGGGTGCGGACGACGTGAAGATCGAGTTCACGTCCGCTAAGGGCGAGACCACCGTGCTGAAGGCGTCGACGGTGCTGAAGGCCGGCGAGGTCATCGACGCGACGCGCATGAGCGCGAAGCACCTGAAGGCTTTCTTCAAGAAGGAGATCGCGGACGCGAAGGCGCAGGGTGTGCTGTTCTCGCTGCACCTGAAGGCGACGATGATGAAGGTGTCGGACCCCATCATGTTCGGCTACTGCGTCGAGGCGTTCTTCGAGGACGTCTTCGCGAAGCACGCCGACACCTTCCAGCAGCTCGGCGTCGACTCGAGCAACGGCCTCGGCGCGCTGGAGGCGAAGGTCGCGACGCTCCCGGAGGCCAAGCGCGCTGAGATCCAGGCTGACCTGAAGGCGGCCTACGAGAACGGCCCGTCGCTGGCGATGGTGGACTCCAGCAAGGGCATTACCAACCTGCACGTCCCCAGCGACGTGATCATCGACGCGTCGATGCCGGCCATGATCCGCGCCTCGGGGCAGATGTGGAACAAGGACGACAAGCAGCAGGACACGAAGGCGTGCATCCCCGACCGGTGCTACGCCGGGATCTTCCAGGAGACCGTCGAGTTCTGCAGGAAGAACGGCGCCTTCAACGTCAGCACGATGGGCAACGTGGCGAACGTCGGGCTGATGGCGCAGAAGGCCGAGGAGTACGGCTCGCACGACAAGACCTTCAAGGTGAAGGAGGCGGGCAAGATCACCGTCACGACGAAGGATGGCAAGAAGGTGATCGAGCACGACGTCGAGGTCGGCGACATCTGGCGGATGTGCCAGACGAAGGACCTTCCCATCCAGGACTGGGTGAAGCTCGCCGTGACCCGCGCGCGCCAGTCGGGCAGCCCGGCCATCTTCTGGCTGGACAGCAACCGCGCGCACGACCGCAACATCATCGCGAAGGTGGAGAAGTACCTGAAGGACCACGACCTGTCCGGGCTGTCCGTCGAGATCCTGGACCCGGTGTCGGCGGTGAAGAAGACGCTGCAGCGCGTGAAGGAGGGGGAGAACACCATCTCGGCCACCGGGAACGTCCTTCGTGACTATCTGACGGACCTGTTCCCGATCCTCGAGCTGGGCACGTCGGCGAAGATGCTGTCGATCGTTCCGCTGCTTGCCGGCGGCGGGCTGTTCGAGACGGGCGCGGGCGGGTCAGCCCCGAAGCACGTCCAGCAGCTCGTCGAGGAGAACCACCTGCGGTGGGACTCGCTCGGCGAGTACCTCGCGCTGGCGGTGTCGCTGGAGGACCTGGCGATTAAGACCAGCAACACCAAGGCGAGCATCCTTGCCAAGGCGCTGCACCAGGCGAACAGCAAGTTCCTGGACTCGAACAAGTCCCCTTCACGGAAGTGCAAGCAGCTCGACAACCGCGGGTCGTCGTTCTACCTCGGGATGTACTGGGCGGAGGCCCTTGCGCAGCAGACGGAGGACAAGGCGATCCAGACGCTGTTCGCGGCGCTGGCCAGCACCCTGCAGACCGAGGAGGCCAAGATCGTCGAGGAGCTGAACAAGGTGCAGGGCGTGGCCGTCGACATCGGCGGGTACTACCAGCCGAACCCCAAGCTGGTCGCGGCGGCGATGCGCCCCAGCGCGACGCTCAACAAGGCCTTCGAGGAGTTCGGCGTCGCGGCCTCGAAGCTGTGAAGAGGGCGGAAGACGGAGGACAAGGCAACCCAACAGAAACATCCACACTCCCCCCTCCCCGCCCCCGCCCCTGCCCCCCTGACACGTTAAGCGAGCCCCCCAGAGTCTGAGGGGCGTCGTGCCTCCTTCATCGCCTCCTTGTGCAGGGAACGGGTCGAGGCAGGAGGAGATACGGGGAGGGTGAAGATGCTGAGAGAGAAGAGGGAGGGGGGGTGAGGAGGAGGGGGAAACGAACAAAGCGAATTGCAATGGACGAACAAGAGAGCGGTTGGGGTGGGGGGGGGGGAGAGGGCAAAGATGGGGGTCGGACAGGGGGGGGGGGGTTTGTGGCTTTTGATTGATTTTGACAAGTGAAGAAACACCCAGCGTGGCTTTTGTGCCCTCTTCTTCTTCTTTTTGCGTTGCTGCTGAAAAAAGGATTCTTTTATTTTTTTGGGTTGTTTTTCCCTGACCGACCCCTGTTCGCGCCCACTCCCCCTCCCCCCCCTCCCAGGGACCGCCTTCAATCCGACCTGGGGATGTGGTGGGACTGCACCACGTGGAAGACAGGGGTACAACCCCTCTCGATAGAAGCAAATCGGAAGGGGCCTTCAGCCCTTTCCGTCTGCTGCATGTCGTTGTGCCGCCCCGCCCTCCGACTTCTTCGTATTTTTCCCCCCGCATTCTTCCTCCTCCCCGCGAACAACCAAACATACAGCAACATCGAACTGCACGAACAAGGCGAGAGAAGCACCATCGAACTACACGAACTCTCTTCCATTGTTCGAATTTACTGAGAATTTGTTTTAAAACGACTGTATCGGGCGGGGCCACACCCCCAACCTCTCCTCGAGGGGGTGGCCGTTCCCCCCCCTCCCTTCGGTATATCCCCCCAAAAATACTTCGGTGTGAATATTTCTTCAAAGGCCGTGATTTCCATTCCTTCTTTCAATCTCCAACGTTACCCTACCAACTCCTTGTGTTCGAACCACTTCGGTGTATTTTTTTGAACGATTTTGAACGATTTTTGGCCGTGCTCGTCGCGTCCCCCGGTGAGGGGGGACGCTGTTTCGTGTTCTCCTTGCCGCACGGAGGCATTGCCTTACGTCGCCTCTTCCTCTTTTCCTTTATGGGCGGGTTAGTCTGGCTCAGAGGGCGGGACCGTGCTGATATGCACAGTGACGACTCTCCCTTTTTTTGTTGTGCCCGCCTCCTGCCGAGTCGTGGCTGCTTCCTCTCTCTTTTTTACGCACACGACTTTCGCGCGGAAAGTGTCATTCAGCTCTGCCAAACGTGCTCTACACACCACCCCCTTCATCAGGCAAGTGGGTTTGTAAGTGTGTGTGGAAGCGTCAACGCATCAAACGAAGTATCAACAGTAGAGAAAGAGCGGCAGAGTTGAAGTGACACTTTTTTGTGTCAAACGCACCGTGCTCACGGAAGGCGTTCAGAACTAAAAAGGTTGCAGTGGGAGCAATGTTTTGTTCACCTGCACTCCACGGCCCAACGTGCAGATGACCAGAAGGTTGCACAAACAACAACAAAATTCGAAAACCCCGGCAACAGGGCTGTTCCTAACTGGGGGGCTGGTTCCCCACTTTCAGGATTCTGAACTTTTTTTCTAAGAACTTTTGTACGGGGAAAAAAAGTTTTTTTCTAAGAATTTTGTAAGGGAAATTTTTTTTTCTAAGGGTTTTTCGCAGAGGAAATTTTTTTTCTAAGATTTTCCCAGTCGACAGGGCGCACACAAGGATGGAAGGGAAGTCTCTCCCCCGTACAGTTCGCCTTGCTGGCCAACTGGAGACTCCGCAGGATGACCCCGCCCACCTCCTCTTGCCTCGGTTTGCGTGTTGCTGGTGTGTTGCCTGTGTATTGCTGTTGTATTGCACTCCTGAGGACCTCCCTATTTATTCCCACTCGACTACCCTTCGACAGGACCCTGACCTCACACTCACCCAACCTCACGTACTCCGCGAATATGGTGCGCACCACTGCAAAAATCTCCGGGAGCTTTTGGGCTTTCAGGCCTGAAGGGGCCAGTAGGGGGGTGGCGTCGGGGAGTGGCAGCTTTGTAACTATCCTCCAGCTGCTGGCATGTACAGTACTGCGGGAGTGCCAAGGTGTATTGAGCAACCTCCTCCAGTCCCTGCGGAGCACAACCCCCGATGAGAACGAGCCCCAGATGATCACCTCGCAGGACCCGCAGCGACCCAACCCTGACGTCAGTCTCTCCGCCCTCGGACACAAACACCCGCACCTGAAGCACCTCTGCACCACCAAAAGCGCCACCGTCTACAGCTGCCCATCTTGTGGTGAGTTCCGCACAGCTATTACAGACAGCATGGTTGTGATGTTGGGCGTCGTGAAGGACGAGGTGCAGCGCGTTGCTTCTCAATTTATGGAGAAGCAAGGTCCGTGCACATGTGGTGCTGTCCGGGCTGCGCAGTTCTGCGTCGAGAAGGCCCCGCACCTCCTGTTCCTCTCGACGCAGCGGTTTTCTGCATCCGGCGAGAAGCAGAAGCACCTGACGGAGCTTGCGGAAACCGTCAACGTCAAGGAATTAAGAGACCTCTCCGCCCTTCGTGAGCTTGGCGTTGACGGCAACGGGGTGGTGCAGGTGGGCACGGTGCAGCCGGTGAATCACCGGTACCGGTTTGTCGGTGCATCGTGCACAAAGTCCGGGCTGACCCTCGCGAAGGGGATCGCCTGGGAGACGCTGTGCGCTCGTGGCCCCGCCACCACTCTGAAGTGGAAGTCGATCACGACTGATCGTGTGACGGATTGCTCTGTGGCGCCGTTCAATCGTGCGAACGCGAAGCCAGCACTCGTGCTGTACGCACGTGAGGCATCGGACGGTGACGGGCACGACGTCGATGCTTCGCATGATGCGCCGCCGCCTCCTCCTCCGGATCCCCTGGCCGCCTCTCCTGCAGCTACCACCGCCGCCCCTGTCGCCCCTGCACCCCACGCCGCCTTCTACACCGGGGAAGGGGCGTGCCACGTCGCCGCGTTCGACAGCGCCGGGCGACTGTCCCCATGGCTGACCGCCATGAAGCTCGCCCAATCAACCGGAGGCGTCAACATTGGGCTTGTACCAGGGTGGGTTCAACGGGATCTATACAGTTCTGGACACTACTGCCTCCGAGTGCTTGACTGCCTAGCAAGGTCAATTCCCATTACGGAGCCGACGCGTACCAGTGCTGCGGCGCTTCTGGAGGGCGTTGACTCCCCCGAAGCGGAGGCCCTCACGGTGAAGCTCAGGCGTCCGCGATTGATGGATACGAGATTCCTCGTGGACGAAGAGTTGGACACCAACACCGCGTCAGTGGCCCTGCAGACTTTCCGCACATCCCGCGGTTTAAATGTTCACTTTTCTATCGTCGACACCACACAGCCTCGCACCTTCGGCTTGCTTCTTCCGTCGTTGATGGCCCAGTACCCCTTGCGGCTTGTCTTCGACACAGCAAAGGCGCACTTCCTTCTTTTGATGGCAGCAAACAAGAAGTACGTGCCAGAGGGCTCAATGGTGAACGGTCTCCTTCGGATTCAGCAGCGGCAGGCACAGCTCGCCATACAGGAGAAGCAGCAGCGGAAGATCCACGCTGCAGCCTCCGGTGTGGTGCGTCTCCCTGATGGGAGGTGGAGGTGCACCACGTGTGCACCGTTCTTGGTGCAGCTGGAGGGGGAGTTCTCGGAGCAACCCCACTTGCTCCGGTATGCACGCGGCGAAGCGTCTATGTCTGCCACGACAGTTGGGCGCCAGCAAAGCAATATCCGCCGCCACATGGGTGGTGCGGCGCACAAGAGAGCAGTGCAGTTGTCCACGCCTGGGAGTGAAAACACCAATGTGACAGCTACAGATATCCCCAAGCAGACGCTGTGCGCGAAGGTGAAGGTGACCAGCGAGCAGTACACAAGTCTGGTCAACCTGGTGTACAACGTGGCAACGGCGACGCAACGGGCGGAGGGGCTGAGCAGTGTGGGTGCGAGGTTGCAGGACGACAAGCGGAAGGGGCTGCATGTCCTGGACACCCACTACTCTCGAAAAGTCGCGAAGGAGTTCCAGACGATACTCTGGGAGGTGCTCCTGAGGGGAGTGGTGGGTGCGGTGCGTGCGTGTCGGGCGGCAACCCTGAAGGTGGACGGTACCACGTTCGCCCGCATCGACTTGATGATCGTCATCGTTTCGGGGATCAGCAGGACGGATTGTGCTATGAAAGATTGGTGTGTGGGCACAGTCGACTTGAAGAAAGCTGACGCAGAGTCGCAGAAGGACGAGCTGGTCAAGTTGTTCGACAGCCTCCAGCTGTCGCAGTGGGCGCGGCGTTCGCTGAAGGGATTCGCGGCAGACGGGGCATCAACGATGAAGAGTCTCAGGGGGAAGCTCGAGATCGCGTGGGGATGCACTCTCATCGATGTGCATGATGCTGCCCACATGCACCAGCTGTCCGTCGGCCTCATCAAGAAGACACGAAAGGTTGTTGAACATAGCCGCCTCCTCCGACACTGGTTTGCCTTCTTCAGATCAACCGCCAGGCAGAAGTCTCTGCAGATCATTTCCGGTGGGAAATGTCTCTCCTTCCCGAAGGAGCACTCCGTGCGTTGGGCAGCTGCAACGTTCCGTCGCCTGAACGCGGCTGTGGTGAACTTTGACTTCACTGTCGCGAGGAGGATTGGGGAGAGTGGGCGTACGTTTCGGACGCCGAAACTTCCGAGTGAGCCATCATCGTTCTTAGAAGGGGGGGGGGGGTGGGGGCGGGGGGGTGGTTTTCATCGTAGAAATCATAGAAAAAGTCCCGCCTGACGGGCACGCGCCTGAAACCTGTGGGGGGGTGAGCAAAAAATCCCTTGTAAAAATTCTTAGAAAAAACCTGGTTCCCCGACCCAAAAAACCCGGAAAAAGGGCTGGTTCCCCGCCCAGGCCTGCCCGGCAATCCTTTTTTTTTAACCTTTTTTCATACATACATGGGGTGGCATAACGTTATTGATGACGTTATCACGCTCGCTGATTATTTTTTGTTGCCTTGTTTCTTATTTGATGTGCGGAAAAGAGAAAATGCTGGATCCAGAAAAAAAAACGTTGTGTCCCACTAAACGTAATATCGTGACCCTCGAGAACAACCCCCTGATTGCGTATCAGGCTGTTGCACAAGAAGGGGTGGAGCAAGCAACGCGAGGAAAATGTCCAGGTTTGGGCTGCTATCGCCCAGCCAAATCTGAGATCTATTTTTTTTGGGGACGGCGTGTCCTGCACGCCCCGCGTGTAAGGCAAATCTCCAGCAAGAAAAGAGAGGAGGAGAGATGGAACCATGAAAACGGGAAAAACCCCCAAGAATAGGCCCGATTTTCCCAAAAACCGTGTGGCGTGCAAAAGTGAAAAAAAAACAAACCATGTTTGGCTACATTCCCCAGGCTGTTCGACGAGTAGCTGAGAGTCCCAAAGGAAAGTAAAGTCGATAAAGAACACGCATGGCTATGGCGCTGTCGTTTCCGGATGATTTGCCCCGCTGTGTGAACTGTGTTGCCGAGAAAAAAATATATAGAGTTGCGCCAACAGCAACAAAGCTGCACTGATGGGCAGTAGGTAAAACATAAAAAAAATGCACAAAAACAAGCTGCAACTCGGCAAAAAAGGCAGCCTACCCACCACGCCAGTGCATACCACACTCGTCTCAGCATGGCATGGTGGGTGACACGGCACAGGAAGTGATGCAAACAAATAGCCCCCCCTCCCCCCCCCCCCCCCCTCCCCCCACACCCCCACGACAAAAAAAGGGAAACAAAGGGGGTGATGCCGACGGACCCCCCCCCGACACCCGGAAAATTCAGACAATGGACGCCGCCTCCCTCGCCTCCCTCCCACCCCACCCCACCCCCTCCACCCCCTCCACCCCTTTTGAAGAAGTGTGCCATGCTGCTTGCCGCCAAACACACACACACACACACACGCGCGCATCCCATTGTCTCTACTTTGCATCCGAAACCGCCACCACCACCCATACAGGACACCACCTGCCCCCATACTCTGCCACACGCAGATGCCCCTTTGCGTGTGTGTCATCGGGGCCGTCTAGGCTTCAGCAATGGGGTCATGCGGGGTGGGCCTGGAGGGAGATGGCATGTGGGAGATCCAGCGCGAGGCGGTCGTATTCCTCGACCGCATGTCGAAGCTGCGCAGCGCGCACGACAGGCAGCACCTCGTGGAGCGCATCGCCCGCATCGTGAAGGGCACCAGCGTGCGCCTCGGGGGCTGCATGCGGCGAGCCCACAGCCCGCGGCGCCTCGAGTATTCGCACGAGGCGGTGACCCCGCCGCAGCTCTTCCACCGCACCAAACGCCTCGCACACGTCATGCTGGCGCTGCTGGGGCGGGACCACCGTGCCTCTGGGGACAGCTTCCCTGGAGGCTCCATCCAGCTCCGCCCGCCTCTCCTCGACCGCGGCGATGAACACACTGAGCTCACCCTCGACGCTGTCACCATCGACGCCGTCAGCCGCTCGGAATGTGCCCTGGGCGCGGTGGACGAGCTCTGCGCACAACACGCCGACCCTGCCGATCCCCCCGAGGGCCCACCAGCCGCTGACATCTACGGCACAGGCGCCTTCCGCACCACGGTGGGCGAGCTGCAGCGCCTCGCAGACACCGCGCGCATCGCCGTGGGGTCGCCCCTCCCGCCCCCCTTCGCCGAGGCGCTGGCGGGGCTCGCCGGGCGCCGCGACGCGCGGGAATTCTTCTGGCTGCGCCGCAACATCCCGCTCCGCGAGATCGGCTGCGAACACCGCTGGGTCGCGCTGCGGCAGCTCCACAGCGACATGCTCTCCGCAGCACAGATGCGCCTCGCGACCCTCTCGGGCTCCGCCACACCAGACCTCGAGAGCCAGGCCTCCCGCGAGGGCACGGCCCACCGCAGCGCACTCCACCTCGCCCGCCAGAGCGTCACCGACGCACAGCAAGCCCTGCAGTCCCTCGAGCGGGTCGGCGAGGCCCGCTCCCTGGTGCGACAGCTGGAGGACCTGATGCAGCGCGTCCGCAACGACCCGCTCTCCTTCGGCTTCCGCACGACCTCCCTTGTCGAGGCCACCCTGTCCCGGCCCCTCGCGCTGCTCGCGGAGTCCGTCTGCGCCTCCGCCGAAGGGTACAGCTTTGTCGACGGCTGCCACCACCGCTACAACCAGCTCGCCGCACGCACCCCCGACACTCTCTGCCTCATCGGCGCCGCCCAGCTCGCCGACCCGCAGTGCGCCGCGGTGGACCTCATCTCCCTCCGCGCCAGGCTCCGCGGGCAGTACCGACTCATCGCCACGCTCTGCCGCTACCACAACATCCAGGCCGTATCCTCCCCGCTCCTTCTGGGCGAGGTGCCATACGGCGTGTCGGTGTCCTGCCTTCGGCAGGCCTCGGCACAGGCCCTGCTGGAGGTGCTCAGCACGGAGGGCGTTGCCGACGGGGTGTCTGCCTGGTATGTCTACTGCGAGAGCAGCGCTGCGAAGGACGAGGCAGCCAAGCTGGTGGAGCGCGCCGTCTCCCCGGGGGGTGCGTATAACGACACGGCCCTCGGGAGGTTCCTCCGGACCACCATTGTGATGCACGAGAGGGACCCGAAGTTTCTCGCAATCGAGCTGTGCAAAAGGGCACAGCCAACCGCCCTGGTATACCCAACGGACGCAGCGGAGTTACTCCTGGCGTCGCCCGGGGGTGCCTGGGAGTCGGGGCGCGGCTCGCAGGCCTTCCGAATGCGGGAGGATATTTCGGCAACAAGCACCCTGATGGTCACAGCCCCCTGCGTCACGGGGTGTGCGCGGTACACCCGGGAGAGAATGCTGCAGGACGACACGGAGGGCTGGCATCTGTCGGCGGCACCGCCGGATGACTCCCGGCTGTTCGCCGTGAGGGATGAAGCTGCGGCGTTCGCTGCAGCGGCACCCCCCTCTCCGGCGGGGAGCGCTGCGGGGGGTGGAGTGCCGCCGCGCGTCCCTCCACAGGAGGGGCAGCAGCAGCCGTGCCAATCCCCGTCAGCAGGGTCGCTCTGCCCCGACATCCCCCCCGCGATGGTCTCCTTGGGTTTCGGCGACGAGTCGTGCATCGTGGAGATTTCCTCCCTCCCCGACGCGGAGGCGACTGCGCGGGAGTCGTTTGACCCCCTCGCGGCCCTCCCGGGGGGTGCGTTTTACCTCGCTTATTCATACCAAGGGAGGCGGAGGGGGGTGAAGAGCGAGCGGCATTTCAGAACCTTCCTCAACCTGGCGTCCGCAGGGAAGGTCGAGATGGACGGCGACATCCCGGAGATGGAGGTCGTGCTGCGGAAGAAGAAGCACCAGCAGCAGCTCCAACAGGAGCCCCCACCCTCCGCCCCAAACACCCCTCCCCAGCACAGCCGCGCCCAGGCGCTGCACGACACAACCTCCAACGCCTCCTCGGTGGGGCACTCCGCCACCCCGCTGTCCGACACCGCTGCGGGGCACGCCACCCCTTCCCCTCCCGACCCTCCGGAGGTCGGCGGTGGGGCGCCCCCCTGCACAGCCCAGGATGGTGGGGAGGGCGCTGCCGTGGAGGCAAGCCATGAGGCGGCGCGGTGCCGGGGGAAGCTTGCTGGGCTCCTCCAGGAGCAGGAGGAGTTTGAGCAGCTCAGGAGGTGGAAGCAGGACCATACAGAGGTGGAGGTGCGGGCGGTGGTGGAGCCGGGGGCTGCTATCGTGCAGAAGACTCTCGTGATGAGCAGGGATGAGCTGAGCAGTGTCGGCGCGGCGCTGGAGGTGCTGCAGCGCGAGGTGGGGTGCGAGTCAGAGCTCTTTTATTACGCGAGGGGTGAGATGACCCCCATCGTGGCGGATGCTGAGCTGCAGGCCTTTGTCGAGGAGAGGTGGGACCGGATGCTCTTCTTCACAAAGCCCAAGAGGGTTGCTCCGCCGCACCCTCTCAAAAGCACCCCGGATGACGAGGCTGCGGTGCTGAGCGTGGCGTTCAACCCACCCACCCTCCGCGTGGTGGGGAATGTCGAGCAGTCAACCATCGACGCGCTCTCCCAAGGCGTAGTCGCCGTGCTGGCCCCAGCGGCGCAGGGGCAGGGCGCGATTCGCAAGAAGAGGCGGCGCGTCGGGGATCTGCACTTCGAACCTCTCCCCCAGCCGCATTGGGCTGCGACGTATTCACATGCCTTCTGCGACAGCACCGCGCAGAGTGTCCTGGTGGTGGCCCTGCTGGATGCAATGCATGCATCGGGTGGGTGGGAGCTGGCTGACACCTCCGCCTGCACGTGCCCCATAGAGATGCCAAGGTATGCACTGGATGTGATGAAGGGGTGGGGGGGGGGGGGGTGGAGGGGATGAAGACGGGAGATGTCAATCATCTCATCACGCAGGTCGCGGACTGCGTCGCCCGATGTGGCGTCGACGGTGTTGGTGGACTTCACGAAGTTTTTCTTCTACCGGGATGTGAAGAAAGCAGACCGGAGGCGGGCTGCGCTGCGCGAGGCGCAGCTGCGGCGGGAGGAGCTCTTCAGGCGGGACACACGTCGCATGCTTGAGGAGGCGCAGGAGTGGCATGACGAGGTGGCGCGTGCGGAGGGCTCTGCGTGGCGTGCCCTGTGCAGCGAGGAGCGCATCAGGCTGCTGGACCTGCAGCGTGCCCTGCAGGCTGCGAAGGAGAAGGAGCGCCTGCGGCAGCGCCGCCTCCGGGCAGAGGAGGAGGCGCGCGAGAGGGACCGTGTGCAGGAGCTGTGCCTGCTGGCGGAGGAGGAGGGTGTGGAGCGGACCTACCTGCAGCAGCTGGAGGGGCGGGACAGGGAGAGCGTCCGGCTGCACTGTGTCAGCAGCGCGGGGGAGGCGGGGGAGCGCGTGCGGGTGAGGGTGGCGGGGGAGATGCAGGAGCACGTGCGCAGGATGGAGACCTTGGAGCAGCGCAGCAAGAAGGAGGCGGCGAAGGCGAGGGCGAAGGAGCGGCTGCAGCAAAGCGATGCCAGCCGCGGCCACGTGGAGGGGGGCGGCAGCGTGGAAGCCGTCGAGCCATCACCGGCCCTGCAGCGGCATGACTCGCAGACACAGGTGTTAAAGTACAGCGCGCGGGTGAGGAAGCAGTCAGCAGGGACTGTGGGGCTTCAGGTGTGTAGGCATAAGATTCTGCGGAGATGCGGGGTTCGGGAGGGGGGCGGGGGTGGGGTGGGGGGCGCTTCGGCGTGCCAATGCTGCATTGGGTTCTTCTCTTGTGATGTCTCGCCGTTGCTATGTTTTGTGTGGTGTCGTGTTGGCATGCACAGTGGCACAGAGGCTGCTTCCTTTGCGGTTGTTTTGTCGCAAAAAATGCGCCAACACCACAACACCACAACACCACCGTACAGATGTGGTCCACCATGACGTGGGACCAGCGTCTCAAAGTCCTCGAGAGCCAGGGGCAGCAGCAGGCAGCGGGCACGCCAAAGCTCACCACAGCGGACCACCCTTCGGTGCCAGAACAGCGGCGCGCTCACAGGGCACGACGCCGAAGCAGATCTCTTGGCGAGCTGGGCAACCCCAGCCAGACATGAACATTATTGTCGGAGACTGCAGCACAAACCACCGAACATCTGCTCTTGATGTGCCACCTTGGGGGTCGATGCGCCACGCTAAGGCAGCGCGAAAGCAGGCCAGTCAGTATCACCTTCGCGAGAGAAGCAACGTGTGCCGAGTCCACTGCCATGTAAAGTCACTCCATCAGTTTCGCCCCCCAAGCACACGCGAAGGGGAACTATGGCGCCTCTTGCATGTGGTGGGTTGTCACGCGGGGGGTTGGGGGGCTTGGGCGGTTCTCTTCTTTCCATTTACACATCAGCGAAGGCTGTTTGCAGCCCCCCCCCCCCCCCCTGCCCTCCCATCCCCTCCCCCCCTGGTCGTGTTACCTCCGTGACACCCGCCTCAGTTCCAATTCGGGGTGCGTGCGTTACCACCACAAGCCCCCCTCCCTCCCGCCCCCCCTCCCACACCCCTGTTCTAGTGGCATGCCGCCTGCTGTTTTTGTCTGTTTTTCGTCTTTCTCATATCTGATGGAGGAGAGGGGGTTTTTTATTTCCCTTCTTCTGTGCGTCCAAACGACACGTTGCGATCCCCATGCCGCTTCACCATATGGGTGGTGGTGAGTGGAGTGTGGACAAAATGGCATGGATTGCTTGTCACTTTAAGACCGGTGCGTGTCTGGTTGGAGAGCAAAACCTGCAAGGTGATACCGCACGTCCGATTAATGAACAGTCATAACCATGGGTGTGGGGAGGAGGGGGGGAGGTGATTGGACTCAGCCCATTTCTTATTAACCCGCAAAACTTTCTCCCACCCCCCCCTACCCTCCCCTGCCCGACAATTCTTGTGTTGCTTTTTTTTGGCAGAGGGTGTTTTTTTTGCGGCTTTCTCTAACATGTCCCCACCGACGCTCCTCTCCCCTCACCCATCATTATTTTGTCCATCCGGGGTTCATTCGTTCATCACCCACCTCCCCGCTTTTGGTTTGGTTTTGTCCGCTTGAGTTAACCGGGACGCCACCCCCCTCCTCCCCATACCCACCCCCTCCCCCCCTTTACATCCCACCTGCGGCCACATGCCGAGTGTAGCCCCCCATCCCCTTCCCCTCTCTCCCTCCACAGACGACCACACCACGCAGGCCGCTGCACAGCCCAAAACCAGCCCCTGCATCCCAGCCAGTGCTGGGCATTGTGACCCGATCGGCCGCCACGATGGCGGCAGTAGATCTAGATGCGCTGCTGTACGCCGAGGCCATGCGGCGGCGCATGGTCGAGCAGGAGGAGTGCCTGCTGCGGGAGGGTTGCCGCCGCATGGAGCTGTCCGACCGCGGCACGCGCGGGGTGGAGGAGGAGGGAGTGCGCGAGGTGCGCCGTATTGCGACACACACTGATGCCATGCTGTGCGCCGTTGTGGCTTCTGCTGTCGGCGCGCAGATCGCGAGGGCCATTCTCGATTCACGCATGCAGATCATCATGCGTCGCGCGCAGAAGGAGCGCGATGCGATCATCTCCCTCTACGACCGCACCACCGCCTCCATCAGCGACGATGAAGCTGCCTATTTCGCCCGCATGCTGCAGTGGTGCGACAAGCGGGTTGTGGTGATCCAGAAATCCGTCATCGCGAGGCAGTGGGTGGAGCGCCAGGCTCTGGAGCATGCCCACGCCCCTGTTGTGCCGGAGCCGGATCTCGACAGCGCCGCCGCGACACCCCCCACTGGGTACTCCGTGCGGCACAACGCGCTGCGCCCCGCTGCACAGGCACCGGTGCTGCAGAAGCTCCGCCCCCGCCCTGCGTCTGGCAAACCCATGTCGAGACCTGCGCCGAAGGCGCATTGCATTGCGCCGCTGTTGAGCACAGGGGCCCTGCGGGTGCATGGGATGTCGATGGATGCGCGTGAAGACCGCTTCTCCGGGCGGGATGTGTTTGCGGGTGGCGGGAGGCATGGCCTCTTCACGACGTCGCCTGTTGCGAAGGGGGCCCTGGCTGGGTTCAGCAGGCGGCTGACCTCGCTGCATAAGGAGCGGCGGGAGTCGGTTGCGGTGCCCATCGCCACGGTGTGCCCCGTGGTGACGAAGAGCCTGCCGTCCCGCCCGACCAGCGCGTCCCTCCCGCCCTACCCGCGCGATTCCATCGCCGGCATCCCAGCGGATGGGTGTTTGCCTGACAACCCGACCACCGACACGATCACCTACACCAAGATGGACATATCGTACCGCTCCATGCACCGCCCGTCCCTCCGCCCGCAGAAGCATCATTACTCCTACACCGCTGTGTCCTAGGATGCGGCCTTGGGTGGTGGGGTGGAACGTGTGTTTTTACAGCGGCTAAACCCCCCACCCCCCGAGGGTTCGGAAATTTTCGTGATGCCGATTGGCTTCGTCCGTATTTCTGCAGGTGTCCCGCTGTGTGCGCAGCGGTGGTCATATCAAGAGGAGGGGCTGGTGCTCCATGTGCTCGGTGCTACTCCACAACAAATCCACGTGTCTGTGTGTGGTTGTGGTTTCAGGACCTCTAGTCTACTACTGTGCGAAGCAAATGTTCCCGGAAACAGCTCAATTTTTCCCCATGCACATCAGATCGATGCATCTCGCCCTCCCCATCATCGCAGGGTTCTCGCGACACCCTTTCCTGCTACTTCATGCGAGTATCCACCCCAAGCGCCCTTCTTTGCTTCAGCCAGCACCGTGTGTGAGGTTGGCAACCCCGACTCGTTTGATACAACGCCGCGAAGGGCCTTGGGGGGAGGCAGAGTCAGGCTTGCCGTGGACCTGCGCACCCCCCCCTCCCCACTCCCTTGCCGTATCAGGTTCTGTTCGTATGTTTTCTTGATCAGTCCAAGTTTTGGGGGTTCTGTCAAACCGGTTGTGCCTGGGCACTATTGGGCCAGCACATCACATCTCAGCCTCAGGCTGCTGCCCCCGCCCTGGTCACCCGGATATTTGTCGGAACACAGGCCCCCCCTCTCCATTCCACAATTTGTGCACACCCCCCCCCCCCCCTAGGGCAGTGATAGAAAATACGTAAAAAACGTTCAACGTATTTGAACGTTCAACGTATTTTTAAAAAAATGCGTCGAAGTTGAACGTTTTTTTGGCTTTTGAGCGTTTTCACCCACTGGGTTCACTCTCCACATGAAACCCCCCCGAGCAGTAGGGGGTGGGCCCCCTGCACACACTAAAGGGGACACCGGTGGGATGGAGAGTGTCACGCGTGGCGAAAAGTCGGTGAAAAAGAGGTTCTGTAGTCCGAGAAGGGGCGGGTCCCGGAAAGGGGTGGTCGGTACCCCCCCTTTTCAGGGTTGAACTCCGGAAAAGCGGGGGTACCAACCCCCTCTCGACCTATCTCCCAGTTTTACCCCACTCGACCGGCTGGAGTCCGTCGTGTAGAGGAAGTGGATGGCCGAACGTGAGCTGGCCGAACCTGAGCTACGGGTACAGGACGTATGGGGTATCCCGCATGGGAGAACCGGATGGCATATCCCACCGGCAGGGGTTCACCTCAACTGCACCAGCCCGCTTCATGGAGCAAAGGACAAGGGATATGTTGTCGACTGCATCGCGACTGGAGCGCGCGAAGCAAGTCGCTGTAAAATCGTGCTCCAAGGACGTCTTCCGCACGGTTGTCGTTGGTGCCACCAACTCGCCCTTGCTCTGCTTGAGGAAAGGCGGGTTTGTGACTGGTGGCCCCTGCAGACGGTAGGCAATGTGAGAAACGTTCAAATACGCTGAACGTTCAACGTATTTGAACGTTCAACGTATTTTTAAAATCGGGATTCTGGGGGCCCTCGCTACCAAGTGTGACTGAGTGAGAAAAAGTGAGAAGTCAGCCATGTTTGGCTGACAACTGACGACTCGTGACTCACAGTGACTCGTAGCGAGGGCCCCCTCTGAAAAATACGCGTATTTTGCCTTCACTGCCCTAGGGGGGGTCATAAGCCCCCCTAAAAACGTACGAAAACCAAAATTTTCAACATACCATCAGAACCGCCCTAATACCTGATCTGACCCGAAAATCCGACCCATACCCCCCCGGAAACTGTCTGGGGCCCACTTGTGACACCTGATACGCACTTTTGTGATGATTTTTTGGGGTCCTAAAAAATGTACCTCAGTTTCGTACCTTGCCTTTGTACCTGAACCACTCCCGACCGCATTATTTCGTTCTTTGCCTTTTCTGCGGTGGTTCTGGCTCAGGTGGCACGCATGTTGCCTTCCCCAGTGCCTCGGCAAGGTCTTTCTTGACCTGATTAGTGGGAATGTTGTGTTGTTGCGTCAGCAGAATGAGTTCAGCCACCTTCTGGGTGTAGTACTTCGATCGCATATGGGTCATTGTGAGTACTTCGTACGCCTGGGAGGCTGCATCGGCATTAGTAGGCAGCGTTGTAGATGCTTTTGCTTCGTCGATCTTAGCCTGTGAAGGCACGATTGGGATATTGTACGCCCTGAGAGCCGAAGTGGTTATGATTGTGCTGTGTAATTTGCGCCCCGCAGGATATGCACACCACGCAGTCTCGACAACACGTATGAGAGTGTACCATGTGGGGACTCAACAAGGTCATTGGATCGGCATCTGCCTGCCGACTCAGCCCCCACACAGTGCGACCGCAAGGTCGCCAGGGATGTCTCAACGCCAGGGGAATACCCTCCCCTGGCGTTGTACAACCCTACTCTCAACCCTCGGGTCCTCTCCTGGAGGCGGTGGTGGCGGGCCCGCAACGCTTCGTACTTCCGGTACAGACTGGGGTAGTCTGCCCGGCTGACCCGCTCATTGCTTCCTAGATCATCTGCTGCTCTGGAGCTGCCATCACTCTCACTGCCCACATCAGTTGGTGTGGGGGTAGGAGCAGGACGAGTGGGAGGAGTAGGAGTGCAGGTGACATCTTTCTTGGCTAGCAAGGAACGCCGCTTTTCCCGCACGTGCGTGCAGTTGATGCACCACTGCATATATCTGTCGTCACCACGTCCCACTCGCTCTCCTATGTACCCAGCCCGACGGAGCGCCCGAAATAATGTCGCCTCACCGATGTCGTGTGCCGTTTTCTTTTTACGCAGGTCTGCCACAACGCTCTCTGCCGAGACCCCGCACATCTCCCGTTTGGCGAGCGTCTTTCGAGCAAGGTACTCCTCTGCAGCAGCATCTGACACCTCTGCGAGGCCCTGGGCACGCGGCATGTGTTGCTCGGCGTGCTGAGTGAGCGTAGTGACACCCTTCCCTTGCAAAGAACGAAATAATGCGGTCGGGAGTGGTTCAGGTACAAAGGCAAGGTACGAAACTGAGGTACATTTTTTAGGACCCCAAAAAATCATCACAAAAGTGCGTATCAGGTGTCACAAGTGGGCCCCAGACAGTTTCCGGGGGGGTATGGGTCGGATTTTCGGGTCAGATCAGGTATTAGGGCGGCTCTGATGGTATGTCGAAAATTTTGGTTTTGTACGGGCTTATGACCCCCCCTACCCCCCCCCCCCCTAGGGGGGGTCAAATGCCCCCCTTTTACGTGGATAAACACGATTTTTCAAAAAACCGGCGCAGAGGCCCCAAAGCCCCCGTAAACCCTCCAAACCCCCCCAGATCGGTCCGGAAACCCATCGAACCCCACTTTTCCACCATTCCGGGCACCTCAGGTGCCCGAATTGGGGTGCCTAAATTTTGTGCCACCGTTTGGTACTGTACAGTGCCACTGTGTGGGAGGTTGGAAAAGAAAATGCCCTAACACACCACATCTGAGGGTTGCAATGCATGTTGCTTGCCAACCACGTCATCCGGTGGGTGTCAGGCGCTATGTAGGTGGCATTAGCCAGGTCTTCGATGTGTTCTGGCTTGTATATGTACCTCCCTGCCACCATGCACCGGGAGGCTGCCTGTAGGTACGGAACAAGTCCAGATGGTCGTGTGATTCCTGTGCAGCAGTGCTCCACAACCGGGATGTGTTGACAACGACTGTTGCAACACGAGCTGTACATTCCGGGAACACACGAAGTGCGCTGTCGTGGTACCCAGTGTGCCAGAATTGGTAGTTGCTGCGGTCTACTTTGCCTGGCCCAAGAGCACTGGTACTGAACAGTGCAATATGCGTGGCGAGGTGAATGCAACGGAAGCGCGCAAAGTCAATACAGCTCTCGGATGGCGGGTGGTGGTGTCACTAGTGTGTGACGTTCACTCGAGGATACAACGCATCACAATGAATCAGCAACCGTGGACCGAGGACAATGCGCTCTCTGTGGCTGGTGTGGGGGACAAAGGCAGTGCCTGTGCCGCAGGCAGGGAGGTACATATACAAGCCAGAACACATCGAAGACCTGGCTAATGCCACCTACATAGCGCCTGACACCCACCGGATGACGTGGTTGGCAAGCAACATGCATTGCAACCCTCAGATGTGGTGTGTTGGGGCATTTTCTTTTCCAACCTCCCACACAGTGGCACTGTACGGTACCAAACGGTGGCACAAAATTTAGGCACCCCAATTCGGGCACCTGAGGTGCCCGGAATGGTGGAAAAGTGGGGTTCGATGGGTTTCCGGACCGATCTGGGGGGGTTTGGAGGGTTTACGGGGGCTTTGGGGCCTCTGCGCCGGTTTTTTGAAAAATCGTGTTTGTCACCCCCATTTGACCCCCCCTACCCCCCCCCCCCCCCCCAGTCACATTACAGCTCTGTGTCAACCTGGCACCCTACTTTGTTGGGGCCACCCACCTCTCTGCACTTGACCGTTAATCCGTGGGGGTGCTACTGTATTGTCTACACTGTGCCACTTTGCAGCGTACGTCGTTTTGTATGTGTGTGGCCTTCCCTCTGTGCCACTTTGCAGGCAGCATTGCGAGGCATTTCACCTCTTCTCACCTTTCTGCGTCCTGAAGGTTGGGTTCGCGTGCCAGCGTGTGGTCAGTTAGAGGCTGGAGTGAACGCGGGTGTCAAACAACGCCCGATGTTCCGATGTGGTGCCATGAACTATGCATAATCGGGTCTGGGGCTGGGGTGGAATTGCACCCTCCCTCGAGAGCCCACCAGCCCCAGCCCTAGAGGCAGGGCCTCGCAGTGCACCCCTCCTCCCCACTGCAACGTGCCACGGTGGCCTTGGTATGCTTCCTGATGGTATGGGATATCACAAAGACCCAAAACAGGGCCTTTCCAGGCCTTGTTTGTGTCCAGTCTTCTGCACCGCCTGCTGTGCCGTGTTCTGTTTCCACAGCCCACGGCGCACGGCATCTCGCGAGTTTTGTAGCCGCACATCATCGGGAAACAAACAGCTGTTGCTTCAGGCCGCTGCAGACACATGCAGTGGGTCTTTGTCGCAGCTGGTGTGCGAGCACCCCCACCTGCCGCCTGCTTTTGATGTGATCATGCGACCCCCCTGCAACTGCATGCACACATGCACACCGCATTAAGCTCTCTGTTTAGTGCAGTTCGCACCAAGCGAACTGATGCCTCCCCTCACGATACCCTGCCCCCATTCTCCACCATATACGGACCCCCCCACCACACCGCGTGGGGCCGCCGCCGCCCTCATCCGAGGGAGGCAACAGCTGCGTGGCATAGGCCTGCCTCGAGTCTCAGGATGCCCCCACTCCCTCCCTTGTTGCGACGTTGCTGCAGCCGCCCCATGCGATGTGCCAGACTCTCATGATGCCTTGTTCTCTTTTTTTGCTATAACCTGTCTCAGGTCAGGGGGGGGCCCTTGCTACCAAGTGTGACTGAGTGAGAAAAAGTGAGAAGTCAGCCATGTTTGGCTGAACACTGACGACTCGTGACTCACAGTGACTCGTAGCGAGGACCCTCAGGGTAAAGAATACTGTTGTCAGCGCACGTGTGGACACCCATACAAGCCCAGGTCACATGCACACCGTTGTTCAAAGCCCTGTGTCTGCAGAATCGCATCACACCACACCAACCACCCACCCACCCACCCACCAGGCCGGCGCTGTTGCCCCCCGTGCCACCTTGCCCATGCTCTGATGCGCGGCAAGCTATGCGGGGTCAACGTGAAGCTGCTATGTGCGGCGCTCACCGTGATGGGCGCAGTGCCCATCTTCGTGATGGGCCCCCTGGTCCACATGCACGAGGACACAGGGCACGGGAGGCGCCTTGTCGACATGCACGGCCGGCACCACACCGACGATGACGACACATCTTCCTCTTCCTCCTCCGCCGACGCCTCGGCTGCTGAGGCCGACCCGGAGTCACACTCCGCCGAGAGAAAGCATCGCCATGCCGCGAAGCACGACCCGCAGCACGCCCACCCTAAGCGCCGAAGGGGGCACCGCGTGGCGGAGGACACCTCAGCTGGCGGCTTGTCTGGGCTGCCTGCGGAATGGGAGCCTGTGTCCGTGGGGGACATCGTGGAGGGGGACATGGTGGGCATCCGGGCTTCGGACGGGCGGTGGGTGTCGCGCGCCTACGACACGGAGGCGGAGGGCGGGGTCACCCTCGCGGAGAAGACGTGGCAGGTGCACATCTCGCGCAGCGCGCACCACACCTTCAAGTCGTGGTGTGGCACGCACCTTGGGCTCAACAGGGAGAGCAAACTGGTGGCGCAGGCTCGCGCCGTATCCAGCGAAGAGAAGTGGCAGCTGGAGGCTGGCGGTGCGGCGGGCAGCGTCAACCTGAAGGGCGTTGGGCGTGACGGGGCTGGGAAGTATGTGGGCCTGGTGGAGGCGGTTCCCGAGAATAAAGGGAAGGGCGACCTCTCGTGCCGCTATAAGGAGGTGGATCCCCCGACGACGTCCTTCATGTTGTATAAGCGCACCGACTGTGCGACTCCGGCTGAGTGCTGGGGGGCATTCATCAAGGAGAAGGAGGCAGGGCACGTGCCTGTGGTGCTGGGTGATTGGCTTGGGGATGGCGCCCCCCTCTTTGGATCACCGAAGCCCTTCAACAAGTCGGATCCGATGTTTGCGGAGTCGCACCGGTCGTACACCAGGCTTCTGGATGCGTGGAAGGCGCTGAGCACTCCAATCAAGCCGATGATGTTCGTCGAGCCGTCAGACACCATCGGGAAGGAGGCGACAGAGGCTGCTGATGTTCCCATGTTCCATGAGTATGTGGGGTTGGCCTGTTTGGCATCTGGTCCGGCTGACAGCAAAGGGGGAGGGGGCGGATGGGGTTGTCACCACAGGGAGGGGGGGAGGTTCTAGGTGTGGCAGCGCTACAATGGAGGCAAGAACAAGATGAAGCCTGTCGAGTGGGAGAGGGCTGGTGATGTGTGTGTGTGCCCTGCCTCCGACCAGGTGCTGCCGACGCTTTTCAAAAATATTCATGTGTGTGGTACAGTGGAGTTCACATCAAGAGCAAGTGCTCGGTGTGTGTCTGCACTCATATAAAAAGATTCACGTGTCACCACTGTGCATGTGTGGGTCTTGCGGTGATCCGCAGAAGAGAATATCCCCGACATGCATCCCCCCGCGAACAGGTTTGAGCACCACAAGGAGTTCAAGACGCAGCCGACCTACCGTGGCTTGTTTTCTGGAGCCTTCAAGCGTGGGAAGGACCTGTGGGGGCAGACGCCGAGCATGGTTGTGTACTCTAACTCAGACATCCTCTACACGTCATCCTTGGTATGCACACATCGGCTCTTTCCGCCCGCATTGCCATATGTTTGGCAGCCCCAAGGGGCTGCCCCAATCGACAACTCCTTGTCGCCGTGCCGACAAGCCCTCACCCCCTTGCGGCACCCTGGTTCTCCCCACACCACCCCTTGCCCTGCAGGCAACCTCGCTGGCATGTGCTATCCGGTTTGCGAAGGAGAAGAAGGCGCAGGACGACCCACGCGTGCTGGTTGTGGGGCAGCGTGTGAATGTGAACATGCCGAAGGGTGAGCTCGACCTCGCTGTGGACGTCGCAAAGCTGGATGCAGTGTTGGGCAAGCTCGCAACCAAGGGGCAGAAGTATCAGACAAATGCGGAGGACTACTTCGCAGTCAGCCGAGGTCTGTTCAAATGGGACAAGCTGCCGGACTTCATCGTGGGGGGTGTCGCCTTCGACAACTGGTTTGTCGCCAAAGCAAACAGAGATGCCAACAAGCAGACAGAGGCGTGCGTGGTGGATGCGACAGACTCCGTCCTCGCCGTGCACCAGAACCACGGGAAGGGGAGGAAGGACTCGCACCTGCAGCCGAAGTCTCGCTACAACCGCAACCTCGCCGCGAGCCACGGCTCCTGGTCCAAAGGCCGTGTTGTGGATGCACGCTATGCCACCATGGTAACCCCTTGGCATGAAACTGTCGTGGTTGAGAGGCGGCGCCTGCTCTTTGAATAGATCTGTGGGTGGTGTAGTGTGGTATAGTGTCGGTGTAGTGTGGGTGTGTTCTCAAAAGTGGTGAAAGAAGCAGGGGTGGGCGGGTGTGGTGGTTGTTAATCTGCGAGAAAGAGCGAATGGTGCCGGATACACTAAGAGCCAAAGTTTTCTTTTTGGTCGCACTGCCCGTTGGGCTGCCCCCGGTCGTTGAAAGAATCCTAGTATAAGAGGCGATGAGAGGTGCCATGTTCACCACCCCACCCCCTGTCCCCTCCCACGTGCTGCGGGACCACCCTTCCTTGTGAGATATCCTGTTGTTGTTTCTGCGGCCTCCCAACACCACACACACTGGACTGTGCCACGCGCTGCACCTAGCCACCCACACCCCCTTCAGGTAACCAGCACTTTTATTGGCCTTTTTAGCTCGTTGCCTCACACCGAATCTTCTTCTTACGTACCAACAACAACAGTACTACCCCGTTTCTTCCGCTTTTCCCACCGCCTCTTTTTCAGCGCTTCAGAAGTAAACTGGCGACTCTGCCCACTTCGTCACCCGCAACTTCCAAGATGTGCCCGCCCAACTGCTCGTCTGCCAACCACGCCGTGTGGAACCTGCAGGCTGCGACGAAGAACGTGACCTCCCCTGCGTCGTCTGGGTGTGACCTGATGACTGCCACATCCTCTGCTGCGTCGTCGTCGTCGTCGTCGTCGTCGCGCACGAAGCCGCGCCAGGTGCAGCGCGATGTGAGTGGCCCCGCCCCCTGCAGCCACAACATGTGGGTCCTGCAGCGTTGGCTCGACGAGAACATGTCCGTGGTGCTGAAGTGCCACGTCTGCAAGTTGAAGTGGGTGACCCAGCTGACGCAGCACACGAAGTGCTCGGGCTTCTACTCTGGCCGGTGCGCCGGGGAGTGCGGCCGCCCGCATATCTTCGCGCGTGGCGCCCTGCCGAAGAACATCGTGCAGGACGAGGAGGGCAACGTCGTGTCCTACGAGCTGGTGTCCCTGCGCACTGCCAAGAGCAGCAAGGGGAAGACGGTGAAGGTGACGGTCAACCCCCCGGCAGCCGCCGCCTCTGCCAGCGACTGCGTGGAGAAGGCGCCGTCGAGCGCCTCCCCCGAGCTGCTGACGCTGGAGCATGTGGACTCTCGTGCGGTGAGCACGCCCGGCGCAGCCACTGAGTGCCTGAACCTCACGCCAGTGTACAGCGCTGTGAGCTACGAGCCGGCGGTGGCCAGTGCAGCGGCTGAGACCTTTGCCCGCAGCCCCTCCAACTCGTCGACGCACTCTGGCTCGCGCCCCCCGTCCCCGGCAGCCACCTTCCGCTTCGACCCCTACTCCCTCGAGAGCGCCGTTCACGTCGTGACGTGGCAGTGATCCTGCCACAGAGAGTAGGGCGAAGAGGTGAGGTGATATGTGGTGGGGGCAGGCGTGCCCAGTGTCGCCAATCAGTCCAACTCACGCGAAGCCTGCAACCAAGACCTTGGGAGAGTGAAATCTAAACAACAGGAATTCAGATAAAAAAAACCAGACAAAAAAAAAGGCCCAGGAGTTCCTGGAGTATGTTTTTTCGGGGTAGTTTCTCCATCCGAGAGAGAGCGGCTGAAATGACTCGCGGCACACGCATATCGCCCACAAGAAAGATATATCAATAGGACAGATCGGGTCTGTGCGATGGCATTGCCCCTCGCAGAGCTTGTCAATACAAAACAAAACCATATTCAGGGCAGTGCGGTGCTAGCGGTCTTTTTTCTTGGAGCGATCTGAGAAACAAGCAACGTCAGTAGCTGTGTTTTCTTTTGAGCATTTTTTTCCATTACCACACCCTTTTGCATATATCGATGAAGCTTTCCTTCTTCACTACCAATAAAAACACTGTATGCCTGGGCTGGTCGTCGTGCACGTCAGCTCTTGGATTTGATACCCAAACAATACCGCCAGATTTATCGGCAAGCAAGATGGATGAACCAGTAAACCAATGTGCGGTGTGTCATTTTTCTACAAGATGATCTCTATCGCCTGTCTTCCCTTCTGGCCTCGTCCATTTTGTCTGCCGTGATCCCTTCATCTCCCCGTCCCAGCTCTTCTTAACAAAGGAAGAATATTCAAAATACAACCCCTCTCCTTTTATCTCCAACACAAAATGACTTCGAAACAACAAAAAATATCTTCGAACATCTCCTCACACACCCTCTCTTCCCACCCCTCCAACACACAGATTTCATCATCTTTGCATATCTCCCGATTTGAACACTCCTTTCAACCCTTGTTTTTTATTCACATTCAGTCTTCTCTTTTTACTGCTGTTTGTCAGCCAGACAGACAATCACACCTCCCGACTCCCCCAGCTTCCCACATACTTCCTCTCCTTTCTCTTTTTCGTAGCCAATGATATCGTGCTTTCCGTACCTTCCCCACCCCTCCCCGGACCATACTTCATTTTTTTGATGCGTGATTCAGATTCTTCCTCCCCCGCTACCTTCCTCCACTCGCACACACACACGCGTTTGCAAAAAGGGGAAAAACAACGTATGGGTAAACGGTGGCTACTGTTTTAGGTTTCAATTGTTGTTTTGGTGGTAACTTTTTTCTGTTTTTTCTGTATTTGTCGGGAGGGGGGGGGGGGGGGCTCAGTGTGGTACTGTGTCCCGCGAGTCGCCCCGGAAGTTTTGGAGTTCAATACATCAGACACACAGGGGAGGATGGGGGGATAGTACCACTTCCCTCCCACCGCATTGCGCCACAGGCGTCATCTGTTCTTTGCAACAACCAGTTGTTTCGAAACAATATCAAATCATGTCGTTATCAATGGGCTGAATTATGTAAAGGCACCGTGAAGCGGGCATTTTTTTGGCCCGAGTTCAGTGCCACCCGCAGCCCGCCCAAGCCACGCCAGTCATAATACCCACGTTACGAATCAACTTTTGCCTGGTGTAGACGCCCCCCCGCCCGCGCTAAGTCCTGTCCCCAGCACCCCACCCCACCCCCTGTTCCTGCTCTGTCTGCCAAGGCTACTTCCGCGCTGCCGCCATACCCCCGCTTTTGGGGTGGCGAGAGAGACCGACGCCGCCGGCACCCCGCCCCCCGACCCGCACACCGGCAACTCCCCGGCTCAAATTGGTTGCCAATGTGGGGCAGGAGAAGGAATTGTGGCATTTACTCAGGCCGTTCGCGGCCCGAGTTCAACTGGCCTGCCTTCCTTTCCCACGTAGTGCACCTGACTGCTGAGGAGGAGGACGGTGTGTGTGGAGGTCGTGGTTGCCCACGGGTTGTGTGGAAGTGCTGCTGTCAGAGCTGAGAACTACCGCTGAGGGTCAGAGAGCACTGCGAGCAGGGCGTGTGTGTGCGATGGAGGTTCGCGTCATCGAGAAGGGTGGTTGATGCGTTCAAAATACTGTAAAAAATTATTCACGTGTGTGTATGTGATTTGTGAACGATTGCCGGCATGAAGTGATGCCGGTGTGACAAGCGAAGTGAAAACAACATATGAGCGGGCCTCAAAAGGCCCGTTCTGTCGGTAAACCCCTCACAAAAAAAACAATGAAAATAGCAGTTGAAATCTGTGCAGAAAGTCGAGCTTGGTCAGCATCATTCTTTTTGGGAAAAAGAAATACAGGATACGTCAACCCAAAACCCCCCCCCCCCCAGCAGCAGCAAACCATTAACATTTTCATAGAACCGCGTGGTTGCATGCGATGGGCACGCATCTATTTTGCATCGCGGTTATACATCTCTCTCTCCTGCTCTCTATGTGTGTGCCGAATCCTATGGTGGTCCTTGTTTGCGATCGTGCACCCATCACACTGACATACAAAAGAAATGCACATTATTGCGCACTCTTCTTCTTGGGATCGGAGTTTGCGGGTGGTCTTTTGTGGCTTCACATTAGACAATCGGATCGTCACCCCCCCCTTCCCAGCGAAGAGCGTTCCTTCAGCAGAGTATTCATTGTTGCGAAAAATAGCAGAACACCTGCCAGGTGTCACACCTGTATAGAGAGCCAGCGCTTCATTTGTTGGGCAACATGCAGAAAAACGACAATCTCCCCACAGGGAATGCAGGAGTTTGCCCGATTTTGCGATGAAGCGGGAGGAGTACGATTTTGGTTGCCCAGACTTCTTTATTTGCGTACAAAACAACAGCCCTCCGCCGGTTGGGTGTCTTAGTGTTTCTCTCTCTCTCTCTCAGACAGCTTTCGTGACCCGGGGCCCAGGGGGGTGATCCCTGTGCAACCTCTGAACAACAAAAGCGCCATTGCGGGTGCGAATTTGGTGATGTGCGTTGTCTGTACCACCTGACTCAGAATGCCGTGCTCCTGGAGCAGCAAGAGAAACCATCTCAAAAACCAAGGGTGCGCGGGTGGGGGACGGGATTGTCCCCCTCCCCCCCACTTATTCTTCTGCTGACTTCCCGGCCCCCTCCACCGGGCAAAACAGATAATGGCGTGTTTTCACACACGCGCCTTTGCTGTTTTGCTGACTGAGAGAACCCCTGTTGGGTTGCTGGCCACCCCACCACCCTGCCCCAAGGATAGCCCCGGGGGGGCGGTGTGCTGTGGTTGGCCAGCATCTTAGTGCGATGACCCCGCCCCAATTGCCACGGCGCGGGAGCGTCGGGGTGGTTGGTTCTTCATTTCTTTTTCTTTTGTTTGCCAAAAATGCCCCTGCCAGGTTATCGTTGCCTTTTATTTTCATGCCACCCGCCCCCCCTTGCGGTGCGCAGAGGACAAGTCCAACTGCCTCTCTGCTGCACGGCACACCATCCGTTCTCCCTGACCCCGAGCCTCTGTCGGCAGGCTGTGAACCTCCGGGTGCTCGGGGGGTGTGCGGTGGTCTTGCTTGGCGGTGTTCCAGACCCGCTCTGTGAATTTCACGTGTCGTGCAATTCTTGCGGTTATCTTTTTTTTTGTTTTTTCACCCCTGTCTATGTTTCAGCAGCATCACTCCCTTGTCTTGTCCGTCAAGCCCGGTTGTGCCCGGTAAAACGGGTGTCGTACAGCTTGAAGCAAGACCTGCTCAGGGAGTGGTGCGTTTGCGGCGCGACTCATGCTGCGCATCCCTGACACGGCACAGCGCCATCGAAGCAACCGAAGCTGCCAGCTGGTAAGGCTGTGCGGTAGGCCGGGGGTGCACTGTGAATCTCTCCCTCTCTTTTGGTGGTTTTATCGGGCACCAGCAACAGAGCAACACCGGAGCTGGTGTGTGTTCCATTCATCCCTCCCCTGCTGGGAGGTGAAGGGGACACAACTGGAGTAAAACGACCTGCTAGGTGCAGTGTGGACACCGCAATGTCTGATCGTCTCCGATGGCAGGCATGGCGGTTGTCCATGCAGTCGATCCAATACTTGATGCTCTTTGCCATCAATCCCTTCCGGAAACCGGAATGAAACGCGTTGTGTTGGTCGCTTTGTCACCTTTTTTTCCATGCGCGTGCCCCATTTTCTTTTCTTTTTGCGTGAGCGCACGGCGCGCAGCTGCGCCGAGGCCGGTGGTTGTTTCCCTCCTTTCTCCCCCACCCTCCTTGCCCCCCCCCCCCCCCTTTGGGCTCTGCACCCCAAAGGCCACGGCGGGCACAGCCGCAAATTAAAGGGCGTCCTCCTGCTTGATCACCCCTCTCAAGAGCACACCCGATTTGCCTGATACGCCGCTTCCGCTTTTGACCCGCTCCGTGTCCCCCATCCCCCCCTGCACCCGCCGCCACCTGCTGTGCGTTATGACTAACACCGACACATAGGTGGGGCGTGCGATGGGTGGGAGGTGTGTGGGGGTGTCTTGCGCGGCACACCATCAAAAAAAATAGTGAGATTCCCCTCTCTTCTTTGACAGCTCGCCGGGGCTCAATTCTGGGAGGGGCTTTTCGCCCGCGCAGATCCCCTAGTTTTTTTTATTGCGAAACGCCTGTCCGGCTGTGGGGGTGGGGAGGGAGGGGTGGCGGTGTTTCGGCATTTCGGAGAACACCCGGCTTTTGTTGATCCCACCTCCCCCTCCCCCATTCTCTCTGAGATTCACTCGGTTCAATAGTTTCTGTGTGCATCGGTGCAGGTTTTTTTTTTCGCCCGATTCGGTTTTGCTGCAGCCAGGAAATTTCTTGTCCTGGTTGAAGATGTGCATGACCCCCACCCCCCCTTTTTTTTGCCAAATGGGTTTCTTGCCAAAACTCCTGACGGCTAACGAGCTCTTTACCCTAACGATCCCTGTGCAAAGATCCGAGTCGAGTGCGTTGACATGCACGCGCCGGTGGTGGTTCGGTGTCTCTGGTGAAGCCAATTGACACTCCCCTCATTGCACACACATACTGCATGCTGTTGGGTAGACGTGACCCGAGGATACGACTAAAAAAAATGACTGACCATGTGAGACTGTAACAGACAATGCCGGGACGGTGCGGATATCTCCCGCGAGATGGCCGCCCCCGCCCCGCCCCCTCCCCAGCCCACCTTCCCCGGTCGAGGCCCAGCTGGTGGCACCCCCCACTTCGGGAGGATGTCCCATCTGAGCCTCCTTTTGAAGCCGTTCATTTTTTTTGGACATTCGGAATGCATTGGTTGGATGTATTGTACAGTGCCCTCGTGGCCTGGGTGACGTTGCATATGTTTTGTCGTGACAACCATCGGAGTGGGAGGGCGGGGGCACATCCTCCCTCCAGAGGGGACAATATCCGCCGTGGGATTTTATAGCATGTGTTGTTCGCTATGATGTTTTTGGTTGTTGAATTCCCCCCGACTATCCCACGGATGTTGCCCGTAACTATTGCATGTGCTTTTCCTTGCAGAATAGAATATTTTCGTTGCGGAAGTTGGCGTCACCCGAATAGTAACGGCTGCTGATTTGCTGAATCAACGGGTCAGCAATGCTCGTTTTACCAGCCGGAGAATGGCTGATTCCATCGTGTGTATTACTATGCTGTTGCGGGAGGGTGTCGTGCTTTGAACCAACCATCATTTTAAGTTCCGACATTTTCAAGTTCCGAGAACCAGTGTTGGATTTTTCACGATTTTTTTTGCACCCCGGAGCAGATGTCCTCCCGTTGTTTATTTTATCTGTTGTTGCTATTTTCTTGTATGTTGCAGTTGCAGATCGGGCCAAAACGAAATGTCGCACATTACTGTGTACGATGATTACACAGTAATGCTTGACAGGCCCTGGATTTTTTTTGCAGACACCCGTCACATCCCCCCCCCCCCCCCCCCGGGGGGCCCCCCCCCCCCCCCCCACACACGACGCGCTGGCACGGGCTGAACCGGTTCTGGAACCGGTTCCAGAACCGGTTCTGGAACCGGTTCGGCGGAACCGGTTCACCGGCGAACCGGTTCGGTGGAACCGGTTCCAGAACCGGTTCGGACGAACCGGTTCACCGGTAAACCGGTTCCAGAACCGACATTTGCGAACCGGGCAAAGTGGGTCCCGACCGGTTGGCCGTGTACCGGTCGGTGGACCGGTATACGGACCTGACCCGCACTGAGTCATCTCAGACCTATGGGTTTCAGTCCCAGTGTCAGATTCAGACCTACTGATCCAGAACCGCACCCTCTCCTTCCACACCAATTGTATCCGCTGCTCATGGGTCCGAGTGACGACGATAGCAATGACGATGGCTCCATAGCAAAGATGGCTACCACTGTCAAAGCTCATCTGGAACAGAAACTGTCCCAGATGGAAGTCTCCTGTATAAATACAGGGTTCGGGTTTCCCACGAGTGTAACGCAGATACGTGCAGGTGTGTCAAGAGAGTGTGCAGCTCACAGCAGTTCCTCATCCTTGGTTCTGAACCCCACAGTTCTTCGAATCACAGTGACAACAGGGAGGCCAGATCCAAAGATCAGGCTTTCCCAGACGCGGTTCAACTGGTGACGACCGTTGTTGAGAGACCGGAGCGGAGGTCGACGTCGGCTTATCTCATGCTACGGCAGGGGTGAGGACTCAGCCGCCACCCCGGGTGGTTTGCAGGTTGAACAGGTTGTGTGGTTCCATTGATCAACATAGGTCGGCCTGTCTGATAAGACTCAGCCACCCTGCGGGTCAATTTATTCTAAAAAGGCGCCTTTTTGACCAAAAGGCAAAATTTCCTCCCATCATGCTCCCGTACCACAGAGGCCTGCCTCTGTGTATGTGTACGTTTTGCGATGACGGGGTGTGGAACCTGGCGTAGACCGAGCTACAACACAGGCGCCGTGGGTCAATTTTTTTTAGAAAATGCCTTGACCAAAGGCATCCCCCTAACACTTAATTGCTCTGCTTCAACCTGAACCGACCCTCTAGGCAGCGTGAGGTGGCTACGTCGAGCCACTTCGTGGACAGCTGCAGTACCCTTCCCTTGTGTTCCTCTGTCAGGGGAACAACACAATAGCAGCATACGTATTGTTTCATTTCAGTCAGCCAAGGAAAGTCGAGGAGTTCGAGCCGTTGAACAGTAACCAGAGGATGACAAGCAGGTTGAATATGCAAGCAGTGATCTCCTGTGTACCCTTGGACCCACATTAAACTCGAACTGAAGCCCTCAGTCGTCCTTGACCAGATTCAGACCCGCTTTTCCAGAACCGCACCCCCTCCCTCCACTCCAAGTGTATCCGCTGCTCATGGGCCCACGTGACCACAAAGACTTAATCGTGACTCCATAGCAAAGATGGCTACCACGCTCAAGACCATCTGTGAACAGACGGTGGTCTCCTGTTTCCAGGGGTATGGAATTACCACGAGTGTAATGCAGGTACGGTAGGTGTGTCAAGAAGGTTTGCAGCTCACAGCAGGTCGTCATCTTCGTTCTGAACCTTGGTTCTGAAGTCGACAGCTCCTCAAGTCGGAGGCACACAAAGGATGGGTTCCGCAACTGTCCAACTATCTACAGACTCACAGCCCAGAAGGTGCAGTCCAGGTTCCACAGAGCAAATTAAATGTTAGCATTTCTGCACAACTACCGTATCGCAAATCGCAGCGGCGGTAGAAGTGACTGACTCTAAAACGGCGAGGTATCAGTCTTGACGCTGGAAAATTCCGTTCGGAAATACCAAACACATCCAGAAAGTGGAAGGAATGGGCGCCAAGATGATGCGAACGATTTTTGGGGGGAGGGGGTGGACTGCCCTGTATCGTGATACCCGTGAGGGTAAAAAAATACAGGGCAGGGAGGCACAGGCGCAGGCACAACAGAGGCAATACATAGGCAGGCACCAATGGGAAAAGCGACCTCTTCTGGGACAGGCTGGGGAGGGGGGGTGGGGAGGGCGGCGCTGGGGCGGCTGCATGCGGTACCTGCGGTTCCGGTCCGGATTTTCGTCCGGACCGGTGCCGCATTTGAGGGGCAAGAATCTGATTTCCGAGGCCCGGGAATGGTCGCAGTGGCTTCAAATGGCCAAAAACGTTCAATTTACCCCCCGGAAAAAAAAATTCGAAAGGGTCCCCCTATAGAAATCCAGTCAGGACTGCGTGAACCGGTTCTAGAACCGGTTCGCGAACCGGTTTCTGCCAGTTTCTGCATGCGGTACCTGCGGTTCCGGTCCGGATTTTCGTCCGGACCGGTACCGCATTTGAGGGGCAAGAATCTGATTTCCGAGGCCCGGGAATGGTCGCAGTGGCTTCAAATGGCCAAAACCGTTCAATTTACCCCCCCGAAAAAAAAATTCGAAAGGGTCCCCCTATAGAAATCCGGTCAGGACTGGGGGAACCGGTTTCAGAACCGGTTCTGGAACCGGTTCGTGAACCGGTTCCGGAACCGGTTCCAGAACCGGTTCGAGAACCGGTTCTGAAACCGGTTCACGAACCGGTTCCGGAACCGGTTCGTGAACCGGTTCTCGAACCGGTTCTGAAACCGGTTCCTGCAAACCGGTTCACGAACCGGTTTTTGCCAGTTTCAGAACCGGTCCCAGCCGGTTCTGAACCTGTCCTCAACCGGTTCGGATTTGTCAGTAACCGGTTTGCCGTTGTGATTTCAACCGGTTCCCAAGGAACCGGTTACTGTTTTCAAACCGGTTCAGGAGATTTCTGCCAGCGCGTCGTGCACACATCCATACCATACCATGACAGGGAATGTGTCAAGTAAAGACACATCCGTCTGCCCTCATCGGGCATCTCTTTGGTCCCACACAATCCATCACCCTAAATGAATAATTTATCTGAGGACGTATGATCTTCATCTTTGGGATGATCTCCTCACGGAGATCATCCCAAAGATCAAGATCATACGATCGGAAGGGGGCACGGTGGGGCTGCTGGCGGACCCCCCTACTCCGCCCCAGACCCCCACAGGCCGTGCCACCAGGGTTTTTCGGATACCAACCTTCACACGTGTGATCAGGCCCTGGCAATGTTCGCATGGAACCCAAGACATATGGATGCGTTTGGTATCCTGTGCACACACACACACACACACACACACACACATTCTTCCTTCAAGCCCCCAAGACTCTTGAAGCGGCCTGACTCTTTAGTGTCTACGTCGCAGCAAGGGGGCGATATATACCACCCTTTTTATTGATTTCACGTGTCAGTGTTTGACTTTTTCGCAACTTCATTTCTTCCTTTTTCTCCCTCTCCGACCCCACCCGTGACACCACCAGGGTTTAGCTAGCCCTGGTCCGATTATCCCCGGTTCTTCGCTGAAGAGACGCGGCCGGGGGGAGGGGTACGAAGAGTACGCGTCGAAACCGGTGTCACGTCGTGTTGGGGAATCCTTCGGGAGTGCGATACTGAAGGGGAGGTGCTACTGCCCGTGCAGGGCGACACCGCCTTAAAACTTTATAACCACACACACACACACCCCCCACGTCCCTTCCCCCCCTTCCCTCCTGGTATCCACTTTACTTTTTGTATTTTTTTTCCAAATTTCTTTGCAACTTTTCCCCCTGTTCCGGCAGCTCTTTGCACAACCTCTCACCCCCGCCTTGACCCCCCTGGGCGCACTGGGCAGAAGCAGAGGGGAGACGGCGTGTGCGTGTGTGTGTGGGTGGCATAGAGCTACTCTCTACGCCCCCACCACCACTCCCTGCCTTCCCCTGAACTTGCTGTCCGTCGCTCATATTGATAGAGCTGGGGGAGTGATGACATGCCTTCTGGGTGTGGAGGGGGGGGGAAAACCGTCAGACAGACTGCAAGTCAGGCTGCTGCTGATGTTGTTTTCTCTCATTTTGACACGAAACCTACTCAGCGAAGGGAAGGAGATGGAAGGAAACGGAGGATGTCATCACACACCCCAGCGATATCATGCGTATAGTATCTTGTGTAGCGAACTGGCATGCGCTCAGTTTTGCTCCATGGAGGGGCACAGCGTGATAACCGGGCCCCGCTGCCATACTATATTTTCTGCGGGATGCTTTCAGAGGAGCGGAGCTGCTGGGCCCCCAACTGCAAAGAGGAAAAAAGATTGAAGTGGGATGCTGTTCTGGAGGGTAGGGGTGACGTGGTGGCGGTGGGGTGTATGTGGGGGGGGGGGGGGGGGGAGGAGGGGGGGTGAGAGAGAGAGAGATGTGCGATGGGGCGCCTCCGTGTTCTGTTGCAGAAACTCTTCAATTTGTTGGCCCCTTTTTCTTTTGTGTATTTTTTTTTGCACAGCCCGGGAAAACAACCAAAGTGCACAGTGCACACCCCCCACCCCTGGGTCATTCTGTAAGCTTGCCTTATGTGAACTCTGTTCCACCCTTCCTTCAGAAACCTTTCGCCGTCTACTGATCACCAAAGTGAGAAGGGCGAATCAGGCTGTGCATCAGGGAACGGACGAATATATCAACCGTGTCCCTGGTTTCCTTGCTTCTACCTTTTTTTTTCAACTGAGCTATTTTTTGACGACAGGCTCGCCCTGTCCTACACGGTGGACTCCAGCGGCCCTAGCGGGAGTCTGGGAGCGGGAGTCTGAGCGGGTGTCAAAGACTCCCGCTAGCGGGAGTCTATACTCCCGCTAGGGGGAGTCTGACTCCCCCTAGCGGGAGTCTTTTCACCTATTTTCATCCATTTTTCCCATGATATAGTTACAGTCTACTGGCGTGGGGGGTAAAATCATGGTGGAAGAGGGATGGGGAGGGGCTTGTTTTGCTTCTGTCAGTTTCCCCGGACTCTGGACTACCTACCTATCCTCCTGGTAGCGGCTACACCTGCGGAGGTGAGCGGTTAGAATTTGAGGTGTCAAAGTGCGGCCATCGCCTGTCGTAGTTGTGTTACACCTTGGGCAAGACAAGCCATCCTGCAGGCCTCATCTTCTTCGTCAGAACTGTCATCCCCCTCCTGCTGTGCGCGTTGGTCAAGCGTGCTCAAAGTCGCCTCGGATGACACGAATGGTGTGAAAGTCGCCCCCAGCGGGATTGGCATTTTGCACAAGCAGAGCGATAATTTGCGGTGTCCTTCGGGGAACCGGAACAGGAAGTAGGGCGCGCTGATGGGTTCAACGAAGTCCTGTGTGTTGCAGTGCACAAACCCCTTCTGCAGCTGTGTCAACTGTGTGCAAAGAACATACACAGCCAATCTATGAGCGTGTCGGGTGTGCAGACACGGACACAGGATGACTTCTCTATACCCGAGGATCCCGTCCTGCGACAGGTGCACAACCTTCCAAGGCATGCCCGATGCGCGCCGCTTCTCTTCTGCCATCGCAAGATCTCTCTCGTAAGTTGCGGAGCTGGCGATTGTAACGGCATCTTTCTTGCGATGTCCGTTCTCTGCTTCTTCAAATTCGTCGTTGTTCTGCAGAGGCACTGCATCTTCTGGAGCCCACCAATGATGGAGACTGTGTACGTAGGCATTGCGCGTTGATCCCTTTTCGGCATGCTCCATCAACCAGTGAAATATATGCCCTGAGATCCGAGCACGCAAGAAGGGAATCCGGGCTGACTCATCCTTGCATCCCCAGAAGCGCCAGGGGATGTCTGCATACTGGAAATGCATGAGGTCTGCAAGGGAGACAAAGAGGTAGCGGAACAAGCCCTTGTAGGTGGTGTCCTGTGACATGGCAAGCACGACCTTCCGGAACTGAGCACCTGTCCCATTCTGCGACACATTCAGTGCAAGGTTTGTACAGGTCTTGTCGAATATTTTTTTTGTTGTCTCATCCAGTACCCTGATCAGCCGCATGGCGAGCCCCTTGCAGTCATGGAGTGCTGGGGTGACGTAGCGGGCATTGGGAAGCACACCTGCCAAGAGGGAGGGGTAGCCAGCCTCTTTCATCTCAGAGAGAGTCAGGTGCGGGTATCGATGCACCTGTTGATACCAGCGTTCTTCTGGGATGTCGCACAGTGAGCATCGGTGCCCTCGCCCCCCGCATCGCCTCATTGTTGCCCACTGCTGATCTATACTCCCGCTAGCGGGAGTTGGACTCCCCCTAGTTGAGACTCCCGAAAAGGGTTAAACCCGGTAGTGGTACCCTACCCCCGCTGGAGTCCACCGTGCAAGGCCGGATCAGCCCACGGGTGGGTTTGAGGAAGAAATCTGGGGGGGCAAATTTTGCTGCGACTTCCGGTTTCACCCGGCCGAACTCCAGCATCTATCCAGACCCACGGTGCCAAGCCGTACGCCCGTGTCGCGATCATTCGCGGCTTCAGGCTGCCCCCGACGACACGTTTGTATCCTGCACCTTGCCATACTTCGCCTCCACCTTGTATATGACGGAGAGCGCCCTCCTTCCGCATCGTTGCGACTTCCCTGACAGCGAACTTATCCATGTCAGGGAAGACATGGCGATGATTGCGTTGGCCACCTGGGTGCTGTGCTGGTGGAGCTCCTTGCTCAACACCGTTGCTAGGAGCCTTCTAATGGATCCCAGTGTCAGCACACTGCCCCCTTTTTTAACAGGGAAGGCCGTGCAAAAATCATGCACAATGTTCGTCGCCTCCGCAGCCTCGGGACTCTCTGCGCTCTTCTTCTTCTTAATCGACTTTGCCGCCGGCTTCGCTGCCGGCTTCGTTGCCGTCTTCCCCATTTTTGTGAATCAGGTCTGCGAGCTGGGATGGGTGGAAACGTCCGTTTCGTTTGGTGTGGCTGTACTTCAGTGACGAGTGCCACATTGCATAGGTATCATGGGAAAAATGAGTGAAAATAGGTGAAAAGACTCCCGCTAGGGGGAGTCAGACTCCCCCTAGCGGGAGTATAGACTCCCGCTAGCGGGAGTCTATACTCCCGCTAGCGGGAGTTGGACTCCCCCTAGTTGAGACTCCCGAAAAGGGTTACCCTACCCCCGCTGGAGTCCACCGTGTAAAATAAATTCCAGCCACGATTCCCTTTCAAACTTTCCCCTTTCCCGCCGTTATATGGCCTTTATATTGTGAACGGCAGCAAACAAAAAAAAAAGAAAAATAAAAAAATGAATGAAAAAAACACTCTGCCCGCTGGGTTGGTCGTCGATGCACACACACAGAAAAACCACAGCCCCATGTTCAACACAGCCACCCTTTCTGTGTCGCTTGCAGTTGACGCTAGTCTCTTTCTCTACTCACAACTGGAGAGCTGGCGTGTGCAACACACATCCTCTTCCCCCCTTCCCATCATGAAGGGGTTCAAAGGGAGGGAGAGGAGAAGGGATGTGCGTGTGTGAGTGTGTGTACCAAACATGCCAAACCAGAAACCTATTGGAGGCTGGATGGCCCTGGGCCCATCCTCTCTGCATCAGCGTTATTTTTTTTTCGCGCCAAAAAAAACACCTTGCAAAACGGCAATCCTGGGCACAGGGGGCAGGACGAAGGGAGCTCAGCACCCCACCCTGCGCTGCGCATTTTCGGATCGGATGAAATTCTGAAAATAAATAAGTCAGCGGCATCCGCTGAGCTGCCCCTTTTCCGCCCCTACTTTTGTTTTGATTTTATTCACCTACGAATTTATCAGCACGTCACAACATCACTCATCTCCTGGGTTTTTTATTGTTGATGTTCTATTCAGACTCTGATAGATCATGAGAACAGTTTATAGCACCATTGGTTGTTGGTTTCGTTGCGATTTCTTTTTACATAGCTCTTTCTGTTTTATATGCGTGATTGCTCCTCCCCGCTTTCCGGGCGACCGAAGGTCCAGTGGACCTAGTCAGTCACTCAGTGCGAGAGGGGGGAGGAGAGGAGGACGTGTTGGTAGCAACAGTCTTCCGATTTATTCGGTTTCGTTTTTTTCTTTCATGCGTTCTGCTCTCTAGCGGTAATATTCCGGTATGGTGAGCTCGTTTTATATGTTTTTTTCTAAACACCTTCATTCTTTCTTGTTCATTATATCACAGCCGCCATCTTTGGTGTGGCGAGCAGAAATGTGGTTAGCCACAGCATTACATAAACCCCACAGGGAACGTCAGTTCGTCACAGTTTGGCGCTCGCACAGCGTCTTATCAGTATCTCGTTCGTGTCCCTGTTAAAGTTTGGGTCATATTACTCGAGAACAGAGCGCATCCTAGGAAAATTGCAGAGTACTCATTTTCAACTGATGAATCGTGTGTCGTGTTATTTTTTTGCGCATCTTGATTTGCACCTCTTGCATGTCACAGACATGCCGCCGTCATTCGACATTGGTTGAACCCCGGTAAAGTGCGTGAAATCAGCATTCAAAAAAAAAAGAAATTATGATTATCTACTGCCTGTTCATCACATATCGTCGGGCAGTCGTCACCACCGAAATAGCACATTCGCAGAGAAACAATCTGGCCTTTTGAAACTGCTTCCAAAGCCCTGGTCAGAGCCCCGCTCTTCCCCTCCCTCCCTCGAAAGTCAATCATGGGCAAGCGGAACGGTGTGTCTATCCCTGGGATTTCAAAAAACTTTTTGAAACCCGAGCTTGGGCACCGCAAGTTTTTCCAAGCACCATGCTGGCGGGGAGCGGAGTGGCGGTCGAGCGGGCCCGGCCGGGGGGGGCCAACTGGGAGCCCTGTTGGCCGCCAGCAACGCAATACCATTTCATTGAATATCACTTTTCATTCCATCCACCCCGCACAAATGTTTTGCAGAAGAGTATTGGCAGATATTGCACTGCCCTTTTCGACTGACGCAAGCCCCTTCTCCTTCTCCCTTCTCCCCCCAACTCGATGCATTTGCACGGGTTCAAAGAGTGACTTGCACAAGGAAAACAATTAAAAAACAGACGACAACGGAAAAAGTCCTCAAAAAGACCCCCCTCCCTTCACCCACCCGCCGTGTCCGCCCGATCCTCGTGTTGACACCCTCCTCGGTGTGGTGTCAAGATTGGGATGCATGCGTTCAGAAAACAAAAAAAAATGGGTGATATTTTTTTTCACATAGCATTGCTGCCTCCATTGCCTCCCCCCCCAACGACAGGGGGTGGAGGGGGGTGGAGTGGCAACCCAGCGCCAAACATCGCCAACATCACATTTGCTCTTTTCCCTGCGCCCCCCCCCCCCCCCCCGTTCCAGCCTTGCTTTTTCAACCCTACCCCCCCACGCCCGAGCAACTGCAGGTGCCAAGACAGCAGAGTGAACTGCCCTGGATATGGTGGAGGGATACCCTCCACCTCGAAAGGTGTGCATGCGTGTGTCGTGCCTCCCTTGTGCCAGGCATGCTGGAAAGCTCTGTAAAAAGTGGCCCATATCAGTCGTCCGCCTTCTGTGCTCGCCCCCCCCCCCTCATGTGGGCTTTTTTTTAACCCTGTGCCTGGAATTTTGTCCAAAAAATATCACGTTTTCGCACAAGGCATAAAATGGTCAAAAAACCCGAAAATCGGGTTTGTAGGGTATATGTCCCCTGTCTGAAAATGCAAAATATGGCCCCGCAGGTGCCCCCAGAGTGATTTAAAATTGGAAAATCGACATTTTCCACCTACGGGAAATCCCCCAAAATAGGGGGTCCCCAGTCACGAACCCCAAAAAAATGTCCCGCGCGCCTCTAAGGCACTCTGGATTTTTATTATGTCATCCAGATGTCACATCTGGGTCCAGGAACACCGGTTTTTGGCCTCAGGAAGTCGAAAAATATGTGTGGAAATTTTTATTCCTGACCAGGATCCCCTAAAAGCCCGATTTCCCCTGTTTACACATGGGGGATTTCTTGCAACGCCCGCTCGTGTGCTGAGTGTGTTATCCGCGACGTGGATGCGGTCGCCCTCTTCCTCCCAGAAGCCACTGATCTTCCTCATCCAACTTCACCTCTGGATGTACGCGGCACGTGCTTGGGTTGTCCTGTCGCAGTGCAGCAGAAGGTCCCCTGTGCACTGCTGCCCAAGCCATTTCGGCTGCACGGAATACGCCACGCAGAGTAACGTGGTATCGCGTGACCAGCTCGTGAGGCTTGTGCCCCGAATCGAATCGATAGGCTGCGAGCTGCATTGCCTCGGTCAGTTGATGTCCTTGTGTGTGCATTTTTGTGCACAACAGTCCCTTGGGTATCTGCAGCGCAGGTGCCTGCACTGGACCAGGACTCCTGATTTGCCTCTGGCACTTGTGATCGGAACGGATGCGGCGACATGCCACGGTGCCCATGAATAGCCATGCCGGCACGAAAGTACGTTCACGACGGTTGATTACCATTGCCGCACTCTGTCAGAACCAAGGGTCGCAGCTCACCTGAACGCCCACCAGGCCCCCCAACAGGGGGTGAAACCAAAGGGTCCCCCCTGGGGTTTTTTGACCCAAAATTTTCGAATTCGACATGTCCCCGGGATTTCCACTATGTCGCAGATTTCGACCATTGGGTCAAGAAAATCTAAAAATCTAGGGGGGAGGTGCTGAAGGATTGCACTGAAAATTTTATCTAACTCGGTCAAAATTCCAGGCACAGGGTTTTTGCATTTTTGCGTTTTTTCAACTATTTTTTTCTGGTTTTTATTGCCCCCGACCAATACCCCCCCCCCTTTTTCTCCCGGCTGGAATGCGACAAAAAGAAGAGAGGAGGATTTGCCTTCTCCCGGGGGGATGGCGGCACTGCCCTGCCCTCCCCCCACCCCCCCCCCCTAGGGGGGGTCAAATGGGGGTGACAAACACGATTTTTCAAAAAACCGGCGCAGAGGCCCCAAAGCCCCCGTAAACCCTCCAAACCCCCCCAGATCGGTCCGGAAACCCATCGAACCCCACTTTTCCACCATTCCGGGCACCTCAGGTGCCCGAATTGGGGTACCTAAATTTTGTGCCACCGTTTGGTACCGTACAGTGCCACTGTGTGGGAGGTTGGAAAAGAAAATGCCCCAACACACCACATCTGAGGGTTGCAATGCATGTTGCTTGCCAACCACGTCATCCGGTGGGTGTCAGGCGCTATGTAGGTGGCATCAGCCAGGTCTTCGATGTGTTCTGGCTTGTATATGTACCTCCCTGCCTGCGGCACAGGCACTGCCTTTGTCCCCCACACCAGCCACAGAGAGCGTATTGTACTCGGTCCACGGTTGCTGATTCATTGTGATGCGTTGTATCCTCGAGTGAACGTCACACACTAGTGACACCACCACCCGCCATCCGAGAGCTGTATTGACTTTGCGCGCTTCCGTTGCATTCACCTCGCCACGCATATTGCACTGTTCAGTACCAGTGCTCTTGGGCCAGGCAAAGTAGACCGCAGCAAGTACCAATTCTGGCACAATGGGTACCACGACAGCGCACTTCGTGTGTTCCCGGAATGTACAGCTCGTGTTGCAACAGTCGTTGTCAACACATCCCGGTTGTGGAGCACTGCTGCACAGGAATCACACGACCATCTGGACTTGTTCCGTACCTACAGGCAGCCTCCCGGTGCATGGTGGCAGGGAGGTACATATACAAGCCAGAACTCATCGAAGACCTGGCTAATGCCACCTACATAGCGCCTGACACCCACCGGATGACGTGGTTGGCAAGCAACATGCATTGCAACCCTCAGATGTGGTGTGTTGGGGCATTTTCTTTTCCAACCTCCCACACAGTGGCACTGTCCGGTACCAAACGGTGGCACAAAATTTAGGTACCCCAATTCGGGCACCTGAGGTGCCCGGAATGGTGGAAAAGTCGGGTTCGATGGGTTTCCGGACCGATCTGGGGGGGTTTGGAGGGTTTACGGGGGCTTTGGGGCCTCTGCGCCGGTTTTTTGAAAAATCGTGTTTGTCCACGTAAAAGGGTGGCATTTGACCCCCCCTACCCCCCCCCCCCCCCCCCGCGATTTGCAAGACAGGAAAAGAGAAAAGGACACCCCCCGGCTCCTCCCCACCACTCCCCCACCACCCCCTCCCCCCCACGACGCGTGCGTTGCAGAGCCAGGTGTGGCTCTATTTTGGGGGTATTTTGGCCAATTTTCGAAATCCTATTTTGGTTTTTTTGCACTTTTTTTGGGTGCTTTTTTGCACGATTTCTGTGCCTCAGACACAGATTTTGGTGTGATTTTTGCGCTATTTTGATTCACTCGGCCTGACCGATGCATACGATTCGAAAAAATGGCGAAAAAATCGCTATCAACAACGGTGAACGAATGGAGGTAGATGGGGAAGTGGGAGGACACATCACGCCCTCTCACTGATCGCCATCTGTACACTACCTCTCTGTTCAAGGCGGTCAGTGTCACTTGATGGCGCTGCACACAAATCACTGCTACATCCCAGGGCGCCTTCCCTTGTGAGAATAGCGGAACTTCTGCGGTTGCAGTTTGGTGGTTGAGGCCGGCGGTGATATCACTTTGGTGACTGTGCTTCCTTCCCCCTGAGCTCGATCAGATCCAGGTCGACCTGGTGCTGCGTGGCTCCTGGTGTGCCATCTCTTGCATGCCACGGATGCCCACCAAGTCGAACCCGAAACATGACGACCCTTTCGAGATGTCATGGCCGCAAGCCCGCAAACCCGATCGCATTCGCAAGGTGGTTCGTCTCTTAGAGATCAGTGCTCGGGCCCAGCCTTCCGCGAGGGTGCTGGAACCGCAGCCCCGTACGCGCAAGGACTTGGCTCCAAGACCAGGCACATGCCACAGGGGGGTGTGGGGGGCGGAGCCCCCCAGCCGCCGGAGGCCACGGTAGCGAACGTCTGTTGGCCTGGCTCCATAGTCGCATACGCTCAAGTACAACACAACTGACAGATAGCACATGTCGCATGGGGGGACGATAAATTGTCGCGCAAAGACACGCCACAGGGGGGTCTGGGGGGCGGAGCCCCCCAGCCGCCGGAGGCCACGGTAGGGAACATCTGTTGGTTTGAGCTCGAGAGCAAGCCTCTCACACCGCCCTCCGACCCCCCTCTCCACCCCCCAGGTGCAACATTTTTTTGCACCCGGAAAATGTGTTCTTTTGACTGTTTGAGCACATCCAAGACCGGGAACATAGAAGAATTCTGCCAATGCCAAGTAGGGTCACAATAAAACCCAAAGGAAAATGGTGCAAAAAAGTAGTGACCACCACCCCCATCCCCACCTCCGGGTGCAAAAATTTTTTTGGCCACGGAAAATGTGTTCTTTTGAATGTTTGAGCACATCCAAGACCGGGAACATAAAAATTTTCTGCCAATACCAAGTAGGGTCACAATAAAATCCAAAGGAAAATAGTGCAAAAAAATAGTGCAAAAAAATATTTTTTCCCCAAATTCCTATTTTCATTCCGTGAAATAGATACACGCCTGTGCAGAGCTTCTCATTTTTTTTTTGCGATAAGCAGGCCCCTCCTGGTCTCAAGCAAAGAAGACTGTTGGCAGCGCATGTGAGTGTTCACACATACCCCGCACAGGAATCAGCGCAGAAATAAACGCTCGCGACCTTCGCGGAAGGAAGCTTTTCACAGGAGCTTCCACAGCCTTATGACACAGGGGTGTGTGTGCTCAACGAACAGTCACCCGGAGCTGCCATTTTTTTGCAGTTGCCGGGCAGGGTGTTTTCCCTGCCCGGCAACTGCTGGCACGATTTTTGAGTTTTGCTTGTCGGCGGGAAAAAATACCACCACATCCTGCAGCGGGTTTGCGAGCAAATACCACCACATCCTGCAGCCGACATCCCACCACCCCCTTGCAGGAGGCGGCACTGCCCTCACACATCTGACCCACTGCCCCCCCGAGTCTCATTGCAAAGCCCTGTGTGTCTGCACACAGCGCTTGGAGACATCCACACACTACCCACCCACCCCGCTTCCCCCACCCCCCCGCCCTCCTTAAGAAGGTGTCTGGGAGTGCACGTTCTGTCAGGTCTCTCGTCTTACCCAAGAGGCTGATCTGGGTGCCACCAACTCCTTCTCCCCGTCCCCGGCCCTGGTTTAGCGACTCGGCTTGCCGCGGTAGCAACTCCCGAGGGGGGCACGCGCGATGACGAAGTGGGGTGGTGAGAGCGACGATGAGGTCGACGTGTTTGGCGACGCGATCCCGCAGGAAGTGCCTGTCGTTGGAGGTGCCAGCGGGCGGCGGAGCGTGAGGGCGTTTGGAAAGCAGTCCATTGTGGGCGACGTGCATGCCGGGCCGAAGCCTGCCCGGGCGAAGTTTATCGGACTCCAGGTGAGCGTGCCGCACTACAAAATTATGGATGGCCTGAAGCCCGGAAGCAAGCGGTCCTACGTCGCGTATGTCGTGCAGTGCCAGGGAGCGGAGGCTTCGTGGCAGGTTCACAAACGTTTCAGCGAGTTTGGGTCGCTCCACCGCGCGCTGGTGTCGTCTAAGGGACATGAGGCGAAGAAAATTCCCGCATTCCCTTCGAAGCTGAAGCGCCCCCTGGAGGCAGACATGGCTCTGGTGAAGCGCCGCGTCGAGATGCTCGGGAAGTACATCGGGAGCGTGTGGAAGCTTGCGGATGCGGGGAAGCTGCGGCGCGAGGTGCTGGAGCAGTTTCTGCAGGAGGACACGCACACCGCGGTGGCCACATCCCCCACCGCACGGAGCGACCCTGCTGCGAACAACCACGTCATTCAGATCTTCGGGCCGGAGGACGACGATGTGTTTAGCAATGCGGGCTGTGCGCTGCTGGATGGCAACGCCGAAGGTGGGTTCATCAAACTTCCAGAGGCCCCGTGGACACCGAAGGTGACTGTCATGAGCACAGACAGTGATCATCACATCGTGCTGGACCTGCCAGGCATGTCGGACAGCGATCTCACAGTCACCGCGCTGGAGAACGGGATCCGCGTGTCTGGGGAGCGGGCGCTGGATCTGGAGAACTGCAACATCGTGCACAACGACCGTGAGTTTGGTTCCCTCGCAATCGACTTCATCGTGCCCGAGCGGTACGCCCCGTACACCAGCTTTACAAACCGAATGTCGCATGGCTGCCTCTACATCACCTTCTCTGGGTCTTCCGTAGGGTATGCACTGCAGGCTTTCCTGCCACAGGGGGGCATAAGATGATGTGGTTCAGTTTCCCCCCGGGGCCTCGCGTTGCCTTAATGTTTGGCCTGGGCACCCGCCTCCACATGCAGTGCAGGCGGGTCTTTTTCTTGTGGCAGTGTCGGTGACACCAAATCGCCTGCTGCTGACATGTCGAAGTGATTTCCACCGCGGCGCACAGCACCCACACTCTCCCCCCACAACAGGTCCGATTCCGCGAGCGTATCAACCTCATCCCCTATGATGTCGCACCGAACAGATCTCTCCATTCCGTCTGGCCGGAGGGCATGAGTGCCGCCGTAGGGATGTCCCAGGCCCAGAGCCTTGCACCTTGCCTTGAGCGCAGCCTGATTGTCGAGTGAGGGGGTAGGGGGGGGGGGGGAGGGGGATGGGGTAATGAAGCAGGAGAACAGGAAAAACCACACCCACAGAGCAGTGTGTCCGCGCACACACTGCTCTGTGGGTGTGGTTTTTCCTGTTCTCCTGCTTCATTACCCCATCCCCCCCATCAAATGAATATCCTCCCAGCACCCCCCGCGCGCGTCTGATTCCGTTCCGTTCTGTCTCTCTGGAATATGCTGGGGTTAGGGTGTGTGTGTGCGTGTGTGGTGACCACGTTTTGTGTGGGGAGATCCTGCGCGCGGATCATAGCCCACCCCTGTGCGTGTGTGTGTGTGTGAGGCACTGGGGTGGCAGCTAGGAGAGGGGTGGGGGGTGGGTGGGCTTCTGTATGGTTTTGTCGTGTGATCAACGGGGAATATTTTTTACCGGCTACCGAGCGGCGGAGTGGAGCGAAGTCGCGAAGTAACGAAGGAAATCGTACGGGCTTTGTTAAGGATCACACCTCCGTTGCCACTTCACAGGGGCTTCCACAGCCTTTGGCACAGGTGTGCGTTCAACGGAAAATAGTAGTCCGGATCTGCCCTTTTTAGCAGTTGCTGGGCAGGGTGTTTTTCTCTGATAATAGCGGGATGAGTATGATTTCTTTTTTCGTCGGGGGTTCCTTCAATTTTTCTGTAGCCTCATGCAATGAAGGAGGAAATGGAACACGGAGAAAGCAGGTCATTCGAGTTTACGGCACGCGTAGTGCCGTAATTGCAGAGCCACATCTCACCTCATCACAGGTCGAGGTGTGTGCGTTTCACCACCACTCTCACAACCTCTCCCAAACAACCAAACAACACAATGCCGGACCGGAACGCAACCGTGATCATCGACCAGGCGTGGATCGATGTTCCGACCCCGGTTGTTCCGGGAAACGCAGCGGGGGTGGACGGCACCCCCGACTGCGTGTTTCCGGAGTGCGGGGCGCTGCACTCCGACGCGCACTCGTCTGTGTGTCGCATGTGTGGAAGGCGGACGACGAAGAGCTGCCTGAAGGCCTACATGGAGGGCACGGGGGATCAGACGGTCGAGAAGATGACCGACCAGTGGATGGAGCCACACTGGGTCTGCCCCCTCTGCGCGCTGTATCTCCACAATGGTGAGGCAACATGGACCCTCAAGGAGGAGGACGAGGGCGACGCCGATGCCAACATGAGTGACGCTACGCCCAAGGTGAGGGACCTCTGGGAGTTGATGAGGGGTGTGGATAACCCAAACACCAAGGCAATTCTGGAGGAGGTCTTGGATGATATGCAGAGGAAGGAGCGGCAGGCGAAGCTGGAACGCGAGGGGCTGACCGGCACCCGCATCACGGTGGTGGAGCAATGGCGCCACCGGATGCAGTCGCCAGCGCTGCACGCAATGGCCATGAGGGCACTGCGTGATCGTTTCGGGAAGGGGGCGGACGATGCGGCTGCGGCAGCGACCGGGCCCCAGCACGAACTTCGGGTCGCGCTCTCCGTGTTGGACATCCTGATCCCCATCGTGTCGACGAAGCCTGAGGCAGTGCAAGCTGCCCACAACCTCCTGGTCCGCTTGGAGGGGCTGCGCCTCCGGGAGTGGTACGGGCTCGCGGCGCAGCTGCACTGGGAGCGGCGGCTGGAGGGCATGCCGGCAAGCGCGCTGACGGAGCAACTATTCAGGTCGCTCCAGAGCCAAGCCCAGAGCGAGGGCGAGAAGGAGAAGGCCAACAACAAGCGGCGCCGCACCGAGGGCGCGTGGGACGAGGAGGAAGAGAGGCCAGTGGTGCCGAAGGGAGGTAAGGGGGGAAAGGGATCCAAGTGGGGCAAGTGACAAGCCACACCTGCGCAGGGAGAGCCGGGGTTGTGCGGGCCGGCGACACCTCCCTCAGACACACCGCCACTGCACACACAGTCCACACTTCAAGGGGAACCAGCGGTGCCACAAGCTCAAGGGGAGCAGAATTCACGCATGCCGTGGCGAGTAAAAGCGCAAACCACACAGCCCAGTGCTCAAGGGGAGCCAGCGGCGCATCAAGCTCAAGGGGAGCAGAACCCACGCACGCCGTGGCTAGTAAAAACGGAAATCACACAGCCCAGTGCTCAAGGGGAGCCAGCGGCGAAGCAAGCTCAAGGGGAGCAGAATCCACGCACGCCGTGGCTAGTAAAAACGGAAATCACACAGCCCAGTGCTCAAGGGGAGCCAGCGGCGCATCAAGCTCAAGGGGAGCAGAATCCACGCACGCCGTGGCTAGTAAAAACGGAAATCACACAGCCCAGTGCTCAAGGGGAGCCAGCGGCGCATCAAGCTCAAGGGGAGCAGAATCCACGCACGCCGTGGCTAGTAAAAACGGAAATCACACAGCCCAGTGCTCAAGGGGAGCCAGCGGCGCATCAAGCTCAAGGGGAGCAGAATCCACGCACGCCGTGGCTAGTAAAAACGCAAATCACACAGCCCAGTGCTCAAGGGGAGCCAGCGGCGAAGCAAGCTCAAGGGGAGCAGAAACCACGCACGCCGTGGATAGTAAAAACGAAAATCACACAGCCCAGTGCTCAAGGGGAGCCAGCGGCGAAGCAAGCTCAAGGGGAGCAGAAACCACGCACGCCGTGGATAGTAAAAACGAAAATCACACAGCCCAGTGCTCAAGGGGAGCCAGCGGCGAAGCAAGCTCAAGGGGAGCAGAATCCACGCACGCCGTGGCTAGTAAAAACGCAAATCACACAGCCCAGTGCTCAAGGGGAGCCAGCGGTGCATCAAGCTCAGGGGGAGCAGAATCCACGCACACCGTGGTTAGTAAGAATACAGCCCAGTGCTCAGGGGGAGCAAATGGCGCAGCAAGATCACGGGATGACGCCACACAGGCCGTGGCCGGTCACCAACACTGCTCGGAGAGAGCAGGCGACAGAGCGGGCCGGCCCAGCAGTGCAGCAGACGGGATCCCAGGGGCGGGACCCGACAGCGGAAGGCCACACAATCGAGTCGGGGCTGCAGCGGTGGCTGCGCAGGGGGCCAGCAACTCGAGGACGCCCGCGGATGTCAGAGACAGCAACCCTCCCGGACGGGACGAGGGGGGAAGTCGTGTCTGCAGCCAACGCCGTTCTGGACCGGGCACTCGCGAACTCCACATGGGACAACATCGCGTCGTGCTACCGGCGGTTCCAGGAGTTCCGTCAGGCCTGGGAGGCCGCCGAGGGACCCATCGACACGGGGACGGCGATCATCTTGTGGGTCTCCAAGAAGATGTCTGTCGACAACGTGCTGCCATCCTCGGGGCTGGCCTACAGCTACGCCGTGTCGTCCGCGCACCGCCACATGCTGGAGGACACAGTGCACTCGCACAAGCTCGACGCGTTCAGACGGGGACTGAGGCGCATGGGGGCGGAGGTGCCCCGGACACAGGCGGTGCCGGCGACGAAGGCAGAAGTGGAGCAGGCGATGCGGGACGAGCGGGACCCCGAGGTGCGACTGGCACTGGGGCTGATGTGGCACGGGGCCGCAAGGTGCTCGGACGTGAAGAGTATTGCAACCCGAGAGGTGCGGGTGAAGAACGACGGGGTGGTATCTATAACCTGGAGGGGCACCAAGAACGACCCGTTCGCGAAGGGACAGACTACAGGGGTGTGTTTGCCTACGCAGCTGAACGGTGTGCTGGGGAAGACGATGCGGAAGAACCGGGACGGCGGCCTGGTTCAAGGCGTGTCGTACAGCAAGGTGTCCCGGGCGGTAAAACGGGTGAACCCCGCGCTGACGCCACACAGTCTACGCAGGGGGGCAGTGCACCACCTGATTCACAAGGGGCTCGAGTTGCGAGCGGTGCAGAAGCTGACCCGCCACCGGACGACAGAGGGGCTGCTGCAGTACGCCCCACTGGCCGCGACTCGTCTCGTGGAGGAGACCGCGACTACATCACGCCAGCTCTAGCGGCGGGGCGCATCCCCAGGGCTCTTGGGGCGTTCCCGTCGTGCGCCGCCCACCTCGCCAAGCCGAGCAACTTCGAGGGTATCCTGAGGATGTGTGCCTACGCATACGACCCCGAGGGCGAGGGGGACGAGGCGTGCAGTGCTGGGCTGGACATCGGGTACGGCGGGGACTTCTCCGTGGAGGTGGAGGGAGCGCAGGTGCGACCGGAAGCCGAACGTGAGGGGGGGGTGCTGGCACCCATATCATCCAACAGGATGGCCCTCGACGCGGTCCGCAGCCTGGACCTCCACGGGGAGCTTGAAGATGTGCTGGACGTCATCACGTCACTCGACGCCTTCGAGAGCCTGCTGACGAAACCGACAGGCGGCAGGATGGCGAGGGGCACCTCGCGGCACATGCGGCAGCACGCGGACAAGCTGCTCGAATGGGAGGTGGTGGAGCCGATGCAGGGGGACCCCCAGATGACGATGCCGGCTTTCACAGTGGCAAAAAAGGCAGGGGATCTCCGGCTGGTGGTCGATGCACGAAAGCTGAACGCCGCGATGAGGCGCCCCCCTGAGATGCGGCTGCCGCGCATCAGGGACGTGATCGACGCAGTGCTGAACGCAGATGCAGCCGTGATCGCGGATGGAGTATCATTTTTTTTACCAGATACCCCTCGCGAAGCCGATCCGGAAGTACTTCGGCATGCGCCTGGGAGATGGCAGAGGCGGCACACTCGACTTGTGGCTGAAGGTGCTGTGCATGGGGTGGTCGTGGAGCCCATCGATAGCGCAGCGCATCTCGAGGGTTCTCGCAGGGCCGGGGAACGTCGCATGGGTGGACAACTACATCATCCTCGGGGGCAGCGAGGAGGAGGCGGCGAGGAGATACACCGAGTTCAAGCAGAGGTGTGCCTACGCGAGAGTCGAGCTGCACGAGGAGGCCGAGGGGCAACCCCAGAGACAGTTTGCGGCCTTCGGGCTGGAGTTCGACCTGCGGGGGCCGACGAAGAGGTTCCGCTCCTCGGAGAAATGGGTGGCGCAGCTGCTGGAGGCGGTGCATGTGCAGAACGTGTTGTCCGGGGAGGCAACACCCCGGGCATTCTTCAAGGTGACGGGGGCCATCGTGTGGTGGACGTACACACGAAGCCGTCATCTGTGCTACTCGCCAAACCTCATCGGGGCCATACGCAGCATCGCGCGGCATGTATCAACGAACAACAACGCGTGGGACGAGCCCACCAGGATGCAGCCGAGTGCGGTCTGGGACGCGCGCGTATGTCTGCAGGCGATCGCGGAGAACCGGTGGGTGGACCGGGAGGCTCCATACGACGAGGAGTGCACAGTGTGGACAGACGCGTCATCACGCGCGTGGGCGGCGCTTGCGGAGACCGGCGAGGTGGCGCAGGGGGCCTTCGGGGCCGGCGAAGCGTCAGCACACATTTACATCAAGGAGATGTGGGCCGCTGCACTGGGGGTGCGGTTGGCCTCCCGGCTGGGGCGCCGGCGGTGCAAGCTGCGACTGAAGGTCGACAACCTCCCGGTAGTGCGGAGCATCCTGAAGGGGCACTCTGGCAATTACGTCGCCAATAGGTGCCTGCAGGTGCTGTTCGACGTCGCTGCAGCGGCGCAGCTGCAGGTGTTGCCCGAGTGGGTGCCGACCCACGAGCAGAAGGCCGATCCCTTCACGAGGGGTGCGCGGGGCGAGGTCGTCATCGATCTGTAAAGGGACCAGACGGAGCTGTGTGCCATGCTGGCGGCACGGGGCCATCTTAGCTGATGAGCGGAGCTCCTCAGTCCCTAGGGGTCCTAGGGGGTTGGGTGTGTGCGTTTCACCACAACCTCTCCCCTCCCCATTCCCCCGTGTTGAGTGACATGTGTCGATAGTGTTCCATTTTGTAGCCTCATGCAATGAAGGAGGAAATGGAACACGGAGAAAGCAGGTCATTCGAGTTTACGGCACGCGTAGTGCCGTAATTGCAGAGCCACATCTCACCTCATCACAGGTCGAGGTGTGTGCGTTTCACCACCAGGGGGGCATAAGATGATGTGGTTCAGTTTCCCCCCGGGGCCTCGCGTTGCCTTAATGTTTGGCCTGGGCACCCGCCTCCACATGCAGTGCAGGCGGGTCTTTTTCTTGTGGCAGTGTCGGTGACACCAAATCGCCTGCTGCTGACATGTCGAAGTGATTTCCACCGCGGCGCACAGCACCCACACTCTCCCCCCACAACAGGTCCGATTCCGCGAGCGTATCAACCTCATCCCCTATGATGTCGCACCGAACAGATCTCTCCATTCCGTCTGGCCGGAGGGCATGAGTGCCGCCGTAGGGATGTCCCAGGCCCAGAGCCTTGCACCTTGCCTTGAGCGCAGCCTGATTGTCGAGTGAGGGGGTAGGGGGGGGGGGGGAGGGGGATGGGGTAATGAAGCAGGAGAACAGGAAAAACCACACCCACAGAGCAGTGTGTCCGCGCACACACTGCTCTGTGGGTGTGGTTTTTCCTGTTCTCCTGCTTCATTACCCCATCCCCCCCATCAAATGAATATCCTCCCAGCACCCCCCGCGCGCGTCTGATTCCGTTCCGTTCTGTCTCTCTGGAATATGCTGGGGTTAGGGTGTGTGTGTGCGTGTGTGGTGACCACGTTTTGTGTGGGGAGATCCTGCGCGCGGATCATAGCCCACCCCTGTGCGTGTGTGTGTGTGTGAGGCACTGGGGTGGCAGCTAGGAGAGGGGTGGGGGGTGGGTGGGCTTCTGTATGGTTTTGTCGTGTGATCAACGGGGAATATTTTTTACCGGCTACCGAGCGGCGGAGTGGAGCGAAGTCGCGAAGTAACGAAGGAAATCGTACGGGCTTTGTTAAGGATCACACCTCCGTTGCCACTTCACAGGGGCTTCCACAGCCTTTGGCACAGGTGTGCGTTCAACGGAAAATAGTAGTCCGGATCTGCCCTTTTTAGCAGTTGCTGGGCAGGGTGTTTTTCTCTGATAATAGCGGGATGAGTATGATTTCTTTTTTCGTCGGGGGTTCCTTCAATTTTTCTCCGGGAGACCTTGCCCCCTTCCCGTTTTTGTTTCCACGAAGGGTCTGATCCCTGCATGAAACAGCCTCAGCTGTATCCCGAGGAGATGTTCGGTATGGCACAGCGATAATCGCATCATGGTCGCATTCGGCGTGTTCTGCGTGGCCGACCCCCCCAGCAATGAAAATCAGTTGTGCCCGTGTGAATCTCCCCGAACCCATAGAAACAAATCACCAAAAAAAAACGGCGAGGCATGAGCGGCATTTCCTTATTCTATTCCTCGGGTGTAACCCACTCCCCAAAGTCTGATCAGATGACTGGCTGCAATTGGGGGAGGGAGGT